>CM035800.1:28519177-28786677 GCA_020466265.1 Siphamia tubifer
GTGGTTAATACTTTGTCTGTCTATGATCCTCTGTCTCCCCCTGTTGGTGACAGTGTGTATTACACCATATTATATATATTAAGTAGAAGTATGTTGAAGAAATAATAAATAAAGTAATTAATGAAGATAAAATGTGAGGGATGATGTTAAAACAAACAAAAATATATTTAGAAAAATTAAGTAAAACATGTCAAAAATTTGCAAGCGTTAAAATGTGTTTTTAAAAGATATTTAAGGACACATAGAGATTAAGATAAATACGTTTAAAAATATATGTGCTAAAAAATTTGGATAAAAATGTGTGTGTGTGGGGGGGGGGGGGGGGGGGGCACAGCTGTTTTTGTTTCTTTTAGGGGAGGATCACTATCCCACACTTATACAGAGAGCTTCAAAAAGCACGTATCAAATGTGATACTGTGGGCGTTAAAGGGTTAAACTGTGACAGAGTTTGAGCCGACAGATAAAATGACTGAACTTTACAAATGAGGTTATGATATTTCCATCTTATGTCATGTTTTTGGTCAGTGGATAATTTGCAAATTGCAGCTTTAATACTGGCTGGAACCTGCTCTGGTTACCCATAATCCCCTGACTGAGTGGCCTCTGGGGGGGGGGGGGGTCAACATTAGAGGAACTGAAGGAAGATGTAGTTTAACACTTTAACCCCTGACGATTTAACACTTTCACAATAATGTATATATAACATAAGCAATGAAATGATCATTACAAATGAAATCTGAATTTCAAAAAAGAAAAATTGTAAATGTGTGATTAGTTAATAACAGAATATATGAGGTACAAAATATTCAACCTGAAGTGAAAATGAAAGAAAATGTTAAGATGTGTTAAAACACACACACACACACACACACACACACAGATGTGAAAATGTATTTAAAAACAGTTAAAAACATGACCAACATTTAATATGCGTTAAAAGAGATGTTAAAAACACACTGGAAATGTATTTAAAAACAATTAAAAACACAAAAAAAATGTTTTAATGTTTTAAAAGATATGTTAAAAAATACACAGATATGTAAATGTATTTAAAAACATTAAAGTTAAAGTTAGTATTTTTCCATGTATACTTAAGTACAGAATGTGAGTACTTTTACCACCTGTGGATATTAGTATCATGTCGGTGCATCTCCAGTGAGGCGTTCACTGACTTTTCTTCTGTTGGTTTTGACTCTACAGTCAGATTTCCTCTTCTTCTCACTTTCCTCCTCATCACATATTCTTTTCATCTGTCTGTGGAAAATCTTAAATTGTCAGATTACAACAGTCACTTCGCCCTCACGCTCTCAGACGACCACATGCAGAAGCACAGCCCTACTTTACAGATTCACACATTAATGAAGACGAGTCAGTTCACAGTGACCCTATAGGAGACACGAAAAATGACCACAGGCTGAAAAAGAGGTGACAGATTATACATACTGTCAATTAACGTTTTCATTTGTGGAGAAAAAGTGTTGTTAACCCTTTAACTCCTGAAAAAAATACTAATTAAAATAAAAATAAGACGAAAACAACCCCAAAAATTTACATTAAAATGAAGGGAAATGAATAATAAACCAACAAATTAATATGTAACATGAACAAAATAAGAAAAAAATGGAACAAAATTGAAGAAACAGTAACCTTTTGTTTCCTAAATGTAATTTCTCATCCAAATCTTGGTACAGACATATTTATAGTGTCCATATACAGTCTTACACCCATGGTACGTGTCATTGTGTAACGCACCACAGTGTGAATAATGTACTTATTTAAAACAGATGCAAAGTCGCACACACTCCAGGTATAAACAGGTATTTGTGCATTTGACAAAGTACAGACAGAAACACGACCAGAAAGAGCAACAAAGTGAGTACATGTTGAATTTAATGGTTAAATATTCACATTTTACAGGACGTCTGTAGAACATGGGTGGTCTGAAGAAGAATATGACAGATGACAATAATAATAAATAATGTTGATTTATAAAGATTTTCTGTGATTTGATTCTATTTCAGTCATAAATCATAAGTCATCATTAGTTTTTCAAAATAAAACCAAAAATAAGACAACGAAACAAGTCGTTCCTTCATTATTTGTTTCCAAAATCAAAATGAAATAACAATAGGGACCTGACCCTGCAGGCTCAGTCCCTAAAAAGTTTTCCTTATTGTGTTTAAATAATAGAAAAAATGGAAATGGGGTTTAAAATGTGCTCTTTGGGTGTTAAGTCTAATTTATATCCTCTGTTAATTATGGAAACAAATGTTTTCATCCAGTTCCGGAGGTAGTTTCACCCGTCAGTTGGTCAAGAGTTTATCATTCCGGTGAACTCCAGCTGACACGGGACATTATGGGGGCAGTAGAGAGGCCGAAGTGTCAAATTTTGGAATTCCAGCCACGAAGAAAGTTCCCGCTAGGATCTGTGCATAAGTTAATTCAGGACAGGTATCAGTTTTACTGTCCTGCTCTGTAAGGCTATGGTCTGGGTTATTTAACATTAACAGTTTATTTAACAATGTCATTAAAACTATGAATGTTTGCTTAAAACGATCCAAAACTATTTGAAATATGATAGTTTACATCTAATATTGACAGGTTTAATTGTGAAAGATATAATAAATAAATAATTAAATAAATACATGAATAAAATAAGTGAATGAATAGAATGATAAAATAAAATAAATAAAATAAAAAATAAGAACAAATGCAGACAACTTAGAAAAAGGAAAGAAAAAAGAAAGGGAAAAGAAGAAGAAGGAAGGGAGGAAAAAAGAAAACAATAAACAACAACAAAAACTCTATTTGTTACCTACTTTCCTATCTGCTCATTTGTTTTTAGTTTTTTTTTTTAGTTTTTTGTATATATGTCTATGTTTAGTACTTCAGTTATTTATTATTGGTATTGTTATTATTCTTATTGTTATTATTTTTATTATTATCATCATTTTTTGTACTATGCACTATATTGCTATAAGATGAATTTAGGTTATTGGGGAAGTGAAGAAGGGGTAGAATTAAATAAGCTTATGCTTCATCCTACTCCTTTTCGGACATGTCATTATTATTATTATTATTGTTGTATTGATTATTGTTGCACTTTGCACATGTTCGAAATAAATCATTCAAATCAAAATCAAGTCAAAGCTGTGCAACTAGATGGAAAAAGTACAAACAAGTTAATAAGAGAATGATTACGACCCAGTTAGAACAAGTAAGAAATAAAACTTCCTTTATTTACTCAGGATTAAATATTTGAAGTTACCAATTCCACCAAAAACTAAAGAGATGTGTTTTAAAACCATGATTATAACATTCATCCATCAAAACAACTGCTACTGCACTAGAACTATGTGTGTTCTGTCAACGACTCGCTAGCGCCGCCCTAGAGGATTTAAAATGTAACATCTATAATATGGGCGGAGCTTCTGGGGAAAGTCAGGAACAGAAAGATGAATTTCGTCAACCCTGACCCTAGACACCAGTGGTCCAAAACAGACCTGTACTGTACCAGACCAGACCTGACCCGCACCGTCCTGTACTGCACAGTGGAAACAACGCTAATGTATCGCATGTGTTTGTATTCTAATGGAATTATATTGTATCTTAATATTGTATTATTTTCTTTATTCTTTGTATCATTACTTTGTCTTTGTAAATCACATCAGTGCTTAACCCAGGACATGTTTAAACTGTAACCAGTTGGGGGTCTGGTTATGACACCTTTCCTGTGATTGGCCAGTTGTATCTGTATAAGTACCTGTGTTTCTCTTTGTTGGGCAGAGATCTGTCCACACACATGCTGCCATGTGTGTGTTCTGTCTTGAACAAAACTCATTACAATTATTTTTCTAAATATTAATCTGATTCCAGCTTCATTCTTAATTAAACTGAAATAATTCCACAACAGTACCTTCATACTTTTGTGTCGAATATGAAACGGCCTTAATGTCTGTCCTCTTTCTCCCTCTTCTTCAGACTGTCCTCCACCATGTTTGTCAACTCCTCCTCCTCCTCCTCCTCCTCCTCCTCCTCCTCCTCCTCCTCCTCCTCCTCCTCCAACTCCTCTCTTCCTCCTCACAGCTTCTATGACTTGATGAAATTCTGCCTCGTCAACAAACCTGGCTCCTCCAGCGTCATCACCTACGCCACCATAAACGTCTTCTTCATCCTTCCGCTCTGCGTCGTCATCCTTCTTCTGGCCAATCAACGACGGCAGCAGCAGATTAAAATGAGTCACAGTGATTTTTTTACCTACAACATTGTCGTCATACAGTTGATCTGCGTCTTGGCGTCTGTCCTCAGCTGTGTCGGCATCTTTATCATCGATCCACTGATAAGCATTATAGCCGTCTGCTTGTTTTTCTTCACTAGTTCTGGACAGATAATCTTCCAGATCTTGACTTGTTTGGACCGGTACTTGGCTGTCGTTCACCCGTTCACCTACCTGACCCTGAAAACTCGCAGATGGACCAGGATCAGAAACATCGTCACTGGTTGTGTTTGGCTGTGCAGCTTCGCACACAATAGTGTAGCTAATTCAACACATAATGGCTTTGAATCACTTGCTTTCACGTTATGCTTCTTCATCTTTGCCATTATCCTCATTATTTACTGTAATCTTACGGTTCTCTACATCCTGATTCGTCCAGGACCAGGGGATGGAGGTCCGGACAATCGGAAGGTTAACCAATCAAAGCGACAAGCGTTCTACGTAATCACAGTCATCATGGGAAGTCTTCTGTTGAAGTTTGGCTGGGATCTACTTACTTACCTCATCATTGCAGCAGTGGACAGTGTGTCTGTGATGTGTGATTTATTATTGATGGAGGTGTGGTTCACTCTCCCCAGTACTGTGGTGTTACCACTGATGTTTCTACACAGAGCGGGAAAACGCTCCTGTTTTAAAACAAGCAAGGATTCACTAAGTAACTAGAAAAGCACTCTGACACCGCAGACCTCCGTCAAGGTAGACCCCCCCACCCCACCCCGATCACCCCCAAAATTAAATCAGTTCTTTCTGTTCACATTTTCAACATATCCTGAAAATTTCATCAAAATCCGTCCATAAGTTTTCAAGTTATCTTGAACACAGACAAATAGATAAACGTCAGCAAAAACATAACCTCCTTGGCGGAGGTAATAATGATTAGTGGAAAAAGCTGAGGTAATAAAAGCCAAAACGATAAGAAACGGTGCCTAAATATTAGGGATGTCCCGATCCGATCATGTGATCACAAATGGGGGCCAATCATATGATTTTAGACGCCATCTGAACCAGTTATTACATCCCAATCAGCAATTGGAAATTTATATTAGGAAAAAAAATTAGGAAAAAAAGTTATAAAATAGAAGTCAAAATTATGAGGAAAAAAGTCCAAATTGTGAAATAAAAAGTGAAAACTATGAAGAAAAAAGTCACAATTATGAAATAAAAAGTAAAAATTATGAGTAACAAAGCCAAAATTCTGAGGTAAAAAGTGAAAATTCCACAACACTAAGCATAACCAGAATTAACCATTATTTAAGGTGCGCTGTGATATTTGGAGGAAGAGGAAAGAGGGTTGCTCGCCCAGGGCACCAAATAGACTAGAACCGGCCCTGCAAGTACATACTATAAAACATACTGAGACTTTTTGAAGTCAACGTCCAGGTTAAGATTAAACTGATGAACAGATTGACCCAGGAGACCCCTGTTGAAAACAAGACAAGACATGACAGGTTAAAGGTGGGACTCATGAGGGTCAGTGTGTGGATACGGGAGAACAAACCTCTGCAGCTGTTGAGGTTTTAATGACGCTGAGATTTTCCTAAGCACCAGACTTTACTTACAGCTCATTTCCATCCTGTCAAACACTGATGGACACATGATGATGATAAACGGAGAAATATTTCACTGACAAACGACGCCTGTGATCAAACCAGAGCGGTGTTCATATTAGGAGTGTTGGAGGTGCATAATAATAATAATAATAATAATAATAATAATAATAATAATAATAATAATAATAATAATAATGTTAAATAAGAAGAAGAATAAAACAATGATGATGATGATAATAATAACAACAACAACAACAATAATAATAATAAATAAGAAGAAGAATAAAACAATGATGATGATGATAATAATAACAACAACAACAATAATAATAATAATAAATAAGAAGAATAATAAAATAATGATGACGACAATAATAATAATAATAATAATAATAATAATAATAATAATAATAATAAATAATAATAATAATTAATAATAATAATAATAATAATAATAATAATAATAATAATAATAATAATAATAATAATAATTTATTGTTGTGCATGTATCTTGCAATTTGAACATAACCTTGAATATTTATATTAGTGTTGTCAAATGATTATAAATTTTAATTATATTAATCACAGGGTTGCTACAGATTTATTTAAATTAATCATGATCAAAACACTTCATGTAGGTCGACTATTCTGTCTCTGGTTTTTTTTGGTTTTTTGGACTCACTTTTTTTTGGGTCATGTTGTTGCTTATATTAATTATTTTTACTGTGTTACTGCTAAAGATTTAAGAGTTAAAGGATTGAACTGAACCATGTGGAAGAGGGAAATGTCTAAAACATGTCGGACACTAGCCCTCGAGCACTGGTTTGGAAACCTCTGCTCTGTGGAAGGAATGAACTGTACGAGCGAGTGGCACCGACCCAAGATGGCCGCCGTGCAGGGACGCGGCTCCAGTGGACGACTGTGGTCAATGACGAGTCTATCTATATATGTCTATGATGTCCACTACGTTTTGTGGTGGATTTTGGGACACATTGAGTGTACTATATAGTGAATATAAATAGTTAATTAAAGAATATATTGTGTTTTTAATGACTAAAGAAAAATAAAAACACTCAGGAAAGAAAATCTCAACTAAAAAAAATAATAATACATATATTGTTTGAATGTATGTCTGTTTAATTGTTCAGTGTTTATATGAGGGCTGTATATTTTGGGTGCACGTTGGTGATTTTCCTTCATTATGTTTGAATATGGACCCTGTGGACAGACTGCTGGACATTTGCCTGCTGCAGTTAGCTTTGATATATGACATAATGGATTTTGCAAAATGCAAAACATTCACCTGTTCTCATCTTCATGAAAACATCCCATCATATAACATATGTAAATAAGCCTGTGTTTATAAGTAGCTGCCAGACGCAGTCACGGTCCAGTAACGTTAAAGAAGTGGAGAAAACACCTGACTTCAAACTCCTCAAAAAGGTTTGTATCTGCATCTGTGGGGAATTATAGAATAGAATAGAATAGAATAGAATAGAATAGAATAGAATAGAATAGAATAGAATAGAATAGAATAGAATAGAATGTGTCTATTGTAGGGCTGTCAAATTATTACATTTTAATCAGATTAATCACAGAGTTGCTGTAGATTAATCATGATAAAATATTAATTTTTAATCTACATTAATCGCTTTATGTTTTACATGAACAAACAGACTCAAGGAAGAAGGGAATATATCTACACTTAATATGTTTTTTGCAGGCTGGACAAAACTTTAGACAAAGTTTTTATACTCAAATTTCCCACAAAATACACAAAAATACATTAAAAAAACACAACAATACATAAAATATATAAAACATGCTATAATCCACTAATTTAAAATAACACACAATAGCAATGAAATATCCAAAACATGATTTAAACTCTTCTAACATTCACTACAAAATACACAAAAAAATGTGATTAAAACATCCCAGACATATGCAAAACTTTGAATATATATGAATTTAAACATGTTTGTTCAACAGTTTCAACAAATCAACTTGGAAAAAAAACAACTTTAAATAACTGTTACATTTTAAAAACGATTAATTATGTTGATGGATTAATCTGTGTTAATGTATTTCTGGAAACTTTTTACTTTTACTTCCTACTTTTATCTGTGTATATATATATAATATCTGTACTTCATATATATGGATGTATGGACTCCTTATTTTTTCAAACTAAACACACGTGAGTCGCAGAAATAGTGATTTTAAATGTTATAATTATGACTTTTATCTCATGATTGTGACTTCATATCTCACTTTTTTTTGTCTCATAATTTAGACTTTTTATCTCACATTTTTGACTTTTAATCTCATAATTATGCAATGTTTTTTAATCTCACAATGACGGCTTTTTATCTATGATGATGGCTCGACATCAGGGGTCTCAAACATACGATCCAATCTGGCCCAGAGAAGATGAAAATTCTTGAAATAAGTCAAATACTCGCAACAAAATTAAGTCTCAATAAATAAACAAAAACTAGGGTTGTCAAAATTAACTCAGATTAATAAACATGATTAATCTGATTAAAAAATTTAACGCAATTAAATGGGACAGTTGTTTACAGTTGTTTTGTCGAAACTGCTGAAGGTGTTGAATAGACATTTTAATTTCATATATATTCATATTGTTTCCATACATTTTTGATATTTTATCACATTTTTTGGGTTTTTTTCCCTCTATATGAGAAAAGTTTTGAATATGTTTTGGGATTTTTCATCACTTTTTTTGGTTTATTTAATTTTATAATTTTAACAGATTTTAACACGTTCTATGTAGAATCTGAATCTGATTAAAAATAGTTATTTCACATTTGACTACAAAATTATCTTTCATGTAAAATGGCCTCATTCACCTGGTGACACCCTTACATAGACGGAATCGGGACGGAAATAACAGAATCCAATATGGCGGCTGCCGAGTCGGTACCTGCTGATCAACATGATTAAATGCCAATAATTTTCACTCTTGGATCAAAATCCGAAGCCTACGAGGCTTTTGATGTCTACAAGGGTCTAACAATAAGTTCTTTGCGGTGTTGTCTAGTAGAAAAACAACTTGGTAAAAGAGTACTTACGCTAAACCTGAACAGAATGAGTTTGACACGAATTAGTTCAAATTTAATTCAAATGTATAAATGCGTCCACAGTCTGTGTCAGCTCGTCTATGGTGTTTATACTTCATTATTAAATCTAACAAAAAAAATAGTCAGCTCATTTTTTAAATCCAGTAAATGAAGCTGAATAGAAACAAAATTATTCTGAAGCGTATCGACAGGCGCCATGTTGGATTCTGTTACTTCCGTCCCGATTCCATCTATGACCCGGTGCCAAACTTTTTCACCCAGTGCGTTCAAAACATGTTGAGGGCTACACTTGTTGTTACACACAACACTTTCCCGACGACAATAACGCCTCACTGCTGCGTGTCGAAATATACATCCTCAAAGAATAAAAAATCGTACCGTGGACAGACCTTCCATCATTTCCCCAAAGATAAGACACTTCGACATGAATGGATTAAAAACATAAAGAGGGATCCTGGTCCATATTTCACAGTAAGATAACGATAATTATGTCCACTGAAATGCATTAGCTAACACATTAAGCTTAGCTTACCAGACTAGCATCAATGATAAATAGCGCTAACAGCCATTTAATCAACCTGTCACGATGAAATAAGAAAATATAAATGTGTTATTTCAACATTATGCTTTCCATTGTGTGGCTGTCAGTCCTGCACGGTTCTGATTTTGACATACCGCAACCGCCCGTACCCGTCATGTTCAAACTCGTATCCGACCCGTTTTCCGACGAAAAAAATAAATAAAATCCGCACCCGAACTGACCCGCTATCAATGAACCCGATATCCAACCCGAACCCGGAAGAAAATGTCAGATAGCCAAACTTAAATGCAAACATTTATTTCCACGAATATACTGAACAGTGACATAGCCAAATAAAAATGTTGTTAAACAGTAGCAGACAAATAAGAAACTCAAAAAATATTTGTATCCGTGAGCTCACACACACACACACACACACACACACACACACACACACACACACACACACACTTGAAAAACGCATCAAGAAGGAAGCCGACAGGAGGCAGCTATACAAGTCCAAACTAAAGAACAGTTTTTAGCCTATGAACCGCAAATTAGACCCGCGATCACCCACGTCCGAACCGAACCGAACCCGTATCCGACACAGCACAACATTTTTCACCCGTTTCGTGAAAATCTGCGATTCACCCACGGGTCACCCACGGGTACCCAAACCCGTGCAGGACTCTGTCAGTACTGATGCTATGCTAGCGGTGCCATTAGCCTACTGACACTTTATGTAGCCTTTCAGCAAGACAGTCCCGGGAATATTACAGTCCTTACACGCTCATTTTTCAACAATATCGAACGTTAACTCAGGCATGACGGACAGATTGTTGGTCCAAACTGCTGGCATGTTTACCACCCAAACGTTCACTGAAGCTAGTGATTGACAACATATGGAACTGTGTGCTTCCGTTTAACTTCCGTGCACCTCAAGCGTAAAAATGGCCGCCAGGTGAACAAGGCGAACATTCGTCCTTCCAGTCGCTTTAACCCTTTGGGCGCCCCATTTTTTTTCAATGTTGACATATTTTTTACATGAATATTTCAAAGAGCTGTTGCACAAAAGTGGTAAGAGATAGAGCTTTGCTCCAAATTACAAATTTGTAGGGCAGGACCTAAAGTATATTTTTAAGATATTTTTGTAGATCTAATTTGCATATTATGACATCATCATGACGTCATCAGTAGGCGGACAGCTGAAATTAAGGAATTTCACAGTGGGAGAGACTCTGGATCAATCAAATTGGGATGTTTTGCTTAAAAATTTAATGTTTTGTCATCTACTGAGTGTCTGTGACCTTGTTGTTGCTTAAAATACTGTTATTTACTTTAGATGCATCCGTAGTGAGCATCCAAGAAAACATTGATGACATATGTTGACTGCTCGGAATTCTGTTGAAATTTCTCTTGTGTGTCTGGCCATAAAATAAGGTAATTTTAGACAATATGCATGGAAAAAAGAGAAAATACTTCATATATTATCAAGAGGGTTGAAATATCATATTTGAGTATCAATAACTCTAGCTAAGAATCCTTTTTAGCTTTTGAGCAAATTTGATAAGCTCAACGAACTGATTCTGAACTGATTGACTGAACTGATTGAGGATATTTATATTTCAGGAACTGATTTTATATTTCAAAGAACTGATTCAAAATACAATTCAAAATATTATTTACATGGCAAAGAACTGATTCAAAATATTATTCAAAACAATGAAACATGTAGGCCTAAGAACTACACAAACATGCCAAATATTCATCCATACACATGCCTCAGGGGGTCACTGAGAAATCAGTTCTATTCTATCTATCCAAATGACACTGTACGCAATAGTTTCCCTGGTCAGATTCCTCACTATCACTGCTACTACTTCGGTCAAAATCATCAAATGTTGGATCTTCAGGTTCAGAATCCGAGTCAGCTAAGACCTGACACAATGCCTCATGAACCGTGAACCTCTTTTTTGCCATTTCGTGTGTTTGATGTATAACTTTAGTCAGCAATGCGAGAGCAGCCGCCTCCGTAATACTCCGGAATAGCTCTGAGCGAGCGCTTCGAGGTGCGGTTATTTACCAAGGCATTTCCTGGAAAACTTTTCATGGGGGCAGGGCCTAAATTTGTGCTCGGGAGACAGATTTGCATGTCTGCCACCTAATAGTATGGAGTATGAACTGCATTCAAATCGCAGTTAGATGAGAGAGTGGATTAAACAGAGCACCGCCGCTTGTCGCAAATTTGCGACTTGGGCGCCCAGAGGGTTAACTACATGAAATATTTCTTTTTCGCAGAGTAAAGCTAATATGTGCTGTTCCTCTGTCGTCACCTTCTCCTCAGGTTCTTTTGTTTCTAACGAACATGATGACCAATAGCTCCTCCCCTTCTGCTCTTCTTCCTCCTCCACCCTCTTCCTCCTTTAACTCCTCCCTCTTTACTCTCTATCAGTGTTTGGACTCCACCCTGGGCTCCTACATTTTCACCTTCTTCTTCGGCACCTATGTCCTCTTCTTCCTCCCTCTTTGTGTCTTCGTCCTCTACCTGGGACACCAGCGGTGGCAGAATCAGACCACCTCCTCCTCCGACATCTTCACCTACAACATCGTTGCCATGGAAATAATCGGCATGGTGGGAAGCAGCTTCTACTGCACGGGGGTCTTCGCTAAGCAGCAGCTGCTCATGTTGGTGGGGGTCTATGTGTGGTCTCTCAACGTCCCTGGACAGATGCTCTTCCACATCCTCACCTGCGTGGAGCGCTACCTGGCTGTGGTTCATCCTGTTTTCTACCTGCGAATAAAGAAGTCGACGGCGGCGAGGAGCATCTGTATCACGTGCGTGTGGGCGGTGTCTATGGGATGGATCGGGATAACGGCGTGGCACAGCCCGGATGTTCCCGAAGTGCAGTTCACCATGCTTCTGGTGTGTTCTTTCGTCATCTCCTGCTTCTGCGGAATCTCTGTACTCTGCGCACTCATTCGTCCAGGTCCTAGCGAAGTGGGCGGGGACAAAGACAAAATGAACCAATGGAAGCGGAGGGCATTCTACACCATCATGGTCATCACCGGAACATTACTGTTCCGATTTTTGGGACAGTTGGTTTGCGTTGTCGTGGAAATATCTGGATCTGTGGACGACTCTGAGGCGTGTGTGGTTTTATTGAGTGCGACAGGGTTCACTTTGCCCAGTAGCTACGTCTTACCTCTGAGCTTCCTACAACGGGCAGGAAAACTGACCTGTTTCAGAGCCAAAGCCAAATAAGGGCCGCTCAGACACTGAGTCTGTCCTTACAGACACTGGACAGCAACAAAGCATCTGGGGTCCACAGTTTGAACATGTGTTCTTAGTATCTCAAAATGTTAACTTTTATCTCAATATTTGGACTTTTTATCTAAAATTTGGACTTTTTATCTCAATATTTGGACTTTTTAATCTAAAATTTGTACTTTTTATCTCAATATTTGGACTTTTTATCTAAAATTTGTACTTTTTATTTAAATATTTGGACTTTTTATCTAAAATTTGTACTTTTTATTTTAATATTTGGACTTTTTTATCTAAAATTTGTACTTTTTATTTCAATATTTGGACTTCTTTCGGTTTCATTTCCACTTTACTCAATGTACTTCAGGTCAAAATGGGATAATACGGAAAACGGCCCTTGTCAGTTTTTCTATTATTCATTTAATCATTTTATTTTGAGTTATATATTTTAAGAATATGATAAAAGTGTTTTATCTATTTATATTTTTATCTTTCCTGCTCTTTATTGCTGCTGATGTTTAATGTAAAGCACTTTGAATTGTCTTGTACATGAATGTGTTCTAGAAATAAACCTGCTTCTCCTAAACATTCCAGAAGGTGGTGTTATATGCTCATGGTTTAACAGTCAGATCAGATCAACGTTTGGAATTTTGTGTCAATAATAAAAACGTTACCTTACAGAGAACTTCCATACAGAACAACTGGACCATAAAATTCAGTGTAGATAATGAGAAATAATTAAATTAGGGCTGTCAAATTATTAAAATTTGTAATCAGATTAATTTAATGGTTGCTTTGGATTAATTATGATTAATATTAACCAAAACAATATATCTTGGTCAACTGTTTTTTCTCAAAGTTTTTTTTTCTTTTGCACTGAAATTTCCAAAAAATAGACTAAGAAACACAAAAAATACAGAGAAAAAATAAATCCAAAACATGCTAAAATTCAAACAAAAAATACAAACACAAAAAGTGACGAACAATTTAATACATATTCAAAAACTCTTTGAATATACTGAAAAAAAACACCCAAAAATGTGATAAAATATCAGCTTCAAGAAAAACACCTTGAAACGAAACAAGTGTAAACAACTTTTTCATTTAAGTGTGTTATTTTTTTTTTATCAGATTAATCATGATGGATTAATCCACATTAATGCATTACTTTTGACAGCCCTAAAATAAATAAATAGAAATAATCTTCTCTGTGTCCAGTTTATCATTCAAAATCAATGGCAAATCAGAACTATTTCAAAAATTTATTATTATTTCATAGATGGAGGTAAGTACGTAGGGACATACTTTATTAATCATTTTATAAGGAAATTACTTTTGTTACAACAGCAAAAAAATATCATCACAGATCACACACACACAAAATGAGATCATTATTACCCCTAAAAAGATCACTATTGTACATAAAATATCACTATTGCACATTAAAAAGATCACTATTGCCTATAAAAATAGAAATATATGTCAGGTTAAGTCACTTGAGTTTAGTTTGGCTGTAATAATCACTGTTTCCAGTAGGTGACACTAGAGTCAACTGAATGAAACTTTGAAACCACCACCACTGTATAACAGTTTAACATTTTCACTGGTTCTTTCTGACCCTGTCTTTAATAATATAATATGTTATTATCTCAGTGTTTTAAAGGTTTTTACATTTACATTTTCTTTTTTGTATTTTAAGGAATGAAGTTACTCCCACTCTTTTTAAATGAACTTTTTTATTATTTTTATTATTATTATTATTTATGAGATTTATATGGATATTTGATATTCCTTTATTTGTCCCACTAGGAGGAAACACACAAGTAGCCTATGTTAGTAAAAAGTATAGTTTACACATTAACTCGTAAACACAATATTTCAGCAGGTCAGCATTTTAGTTCAGTGTGTGACTCAACAACCACCACAGCTCTGAGCATTAGGTACTGACCGACATGATGAGCTTAAACCTCCGCCCCTTCTGGGAGGCTCATGGTGCCTGAGATTGTACAATTAAATGAATGGTATTCAATGGGAAATAAAATGACATCTGGTTTGTCATGTGACCTGAATCACACACATGTTGTATCTCATAATAAATGATAATTATTGATGTGTTTCAACTGCTTCTGTTAATGAACAGCTGATTCATTTGTTTTGGATAATTAAACATGTACTGGGTCAAACTGGGTTAAAATACTGTTTAGTAAAAGACTAACACAGAATGATTGTGTTGATTTACTAAGAAATATTAAAGGTGTGATTTAGATTAATGACTTTTTACAATCAGGTATTTAGAGGAATGTTCATTTGGATTCATTTGTGATCATTGTAATGGACTAAGGACATGTTGAGCTGTAAAAGGACATTAAAAAAGTTTGCTTAAGGAGCGCTACCTGGACTCAAAATAAGTAATAATAATTAGAGGTGCTCTATTGGATAGGAAAATAGCAAAAAGAAAGAAAAAATTCCAAGGCACTCTCTTATAAGTGAAGGTAAAAAAGCCTTTATTAACCTGGCTTGGTTACAAAAACCTATAAAAAATCATATAAAAACCCCCAACGCGTTTTGGCATCATGGCCTTCACCAGGGAGTCAGGAAAAAGGACATGTCAGGACATGTTTGGAACACATTACCAAATACTGTCCAGTGACAGACACTTAAATATTTAGCTGGTGAGTTTCACTGTGTGGTTCCATATTTCAGGTTTGTCTGGTTTTAAATGTCAAATTTTAACATCCTCTATTGAAAAGAGGATGAAGTGAATGTTGCAACCACATATTTACCACAGTTTCCGTTCCCCCCTCCTTCTTTCTTTGGTTTTACTCCCCAAAAGAGAAGTGAAGGTATAGTTACCTCCACCAAGGAGCTTCTGTTTTTGCCTGCGTTTATTTGTTTGTCTGTGTTCAAGATAACTCAAAAACTTATGGACGGATTTTGATGAAATTTTCAGGGTATGTTGATAATGGGGAGATCTGGAAATTATTAGATTTTGGTGGTGATCCGGGAGGGGGGGGGGGTCTATATCTTGGTGGAAGTCTGCGAAGTATAATTGTTTTTGTGTGTGTGTTTTTATTTGTCAACTTGTCACAAAAACTACCTGACCAATTTCCATGAAAAAATTCAGGAAATGTGCAAGATGGTCCCAAATAACTCCCATTAAATTTTGATGAATGTAGGTCAAAGGTCATGGTCACCAAAAAAAGATTTAAATAGAATCAGGCTTTTCCTTTTCATTCTCGTTTACATTTTATTAGACTTTTATTAGTTTGTATGAGATAAAAAGTAAAAAAATTATGAGATAAAAAGTCATAAATGTCATAAATTATGTGCTAAAATGGCACAATTGAGATTAAAAACTTAGAATTCTGAGATAAAACGTCTGAATTGTGAGGTAAATAGTCAAAATTCAAAGATAAAAAGTCACAAACATGAGATAAAAAGTAAACAAGTATTCAGAGAATGTCTAATCTCACCCCTATTTTGTGCTAATGTCAAGTTTCTATGACAACCTGTTTCGTTACCTAATTTTGTTATATGTATATATGTGTCAGTGTTTGTAATATTATGATAATATATCCAGTATTGATTAAATTATAGTGTGATATGTCTATGCTTGATACACACACACACACACACACACACACACACTCACACACACACTCACACACACACACACACTCTCACACACACACTGTTGGAGCCCCACCCTCCTGCCCCCTCACAGACCGGATCTACATCACCATGGTAACCAACTCATTCACAAACAAAATCCCCTTGTTGACCTGGAGAGATATTCCCTTAGGATTAAAAGTATCTCTGTATCATGACACAAAGTTGGATGAGTGCCAGTTATCTATGACTCAAGGTAAAAACACACTGGTTAATTAAAAACTGAATGAACCCACAGTTCAGTCTAAACTGGGGGAAGTACAGACACTGGCTCCAATCACCTATTTCTCTCTCGTCTATATTTATAATTTCTCATATTTACTTTACATATCAAGTCTGTTCATCACTATTCACCCGCTGTCCCCTTTCCCCACACCCCTCTGGGGGAAGAGAACAGGGGATAGGAAGTTTTTCAGTGGTAGCCACCTGAGGAACCAACAGGATCTGCAGTAACTGTCCTGACCTCTGACCCTGGACCTCCTCCCCCACACATCAACTGTCTGGATGATCTCACCCACATTCCTCATCTGGATGGACCCTGTTGTTGTAGCCCCACCCTTCTGAATCGACACAGGCTGGATCTACATCACCATGGTAACCAAAAAATTCGCAAAACCCCCTTGTTCATGACCTGGAGTAAACCTGAGTTCACTGGTCTTAGCCAATCAGACCAGTTCTAGAATCAGGATATGTTCACTGAGCCAATGAGCTGATGACCCCACTACACACCATTCAAATATAGAAATGAGTCCAGTCTATCTATCTATCTATCTATCTATCTATCTATCTATCTATCTATCTATCTATCTATCTATCTATCTATCTATCTATCTATCTATCTATCTATCTATCTATCTATCTATCTATCTATCTATCTATCTATCTATCTATCTATCTATCTATCTATCATTCTGCTAATAATTATGCTTATTTTTGCACAGTTTCTTGCCTATTTGTTTAATTTTTAAAGAAAAAAACTTTTTTTCACAAACTTTGTAGCAAATAATTTGTTTTTATTTGTTTTGATGCTTCTCTCTCTCTCTCTTTCTGGTTTATTCTCTAAACTACTGACAACATTTCTCCAAAATTCCAAATATAAATGTAATTTGACTCTGACCAACATGGGATTTTTAGGACCGATGCCAATGCTGTTATTGGGTTCTAACAAAACAGCTGGTATTCATTATATTGGCTGATAACACATATATTTTTATATAGTTTGTGATTTTCAGACAGGCAGGTGTTGGAAGCATATCTATCCATCATCCATATTTTTGGTCACTGTGCTTGTTCAGTTTTACAGAAAATGTGGCATTTTGTTCATTTTTCTACACATTTTTACAGAAAATACATTGTTTTACTCATTTTCTTGCTTACGTTTGAGCATTTCCCCCTTTATTTTATTATAATTTTCATTATAATCAGCCCTACAAATGTGAGAACTCCCTAACTGAGCAGATAATCACCCTGAACAACAGAAGTGTAGCCCCCAGTGCCACAGTTAAAAACCTAGGAGTTGTATTTGACCAGATCTGTCATCTAAAGCACATGTTAAACAAGCCTGCAGAACAGCCACTTACGTAACAAGTACCAAAAAAAACAACAACAAAAAACACAAAATTTCAAAGCCTTACATTTACAGTTTTTCTCTGTCGCTTTGGTGCATTTCTCACAACATTTGCACAACAGTTACTGCAATTCTCAGAACATCCAGTGCAAACGGCAAGACCTGGATAATTTGCAAAAGCAAATCACTCTCTCAAAACAGATGGTCTATTGCACAAAAGCAAGTAGTCATGCCAAAGAAACTGCCATTGCCATCAAAACCACAAGTCTTGACACCATAGACTTTGAACAAGTAAGTCAATTGCTTTTGTCATGTTTTCATTATTGTCAGTGTTTTCCAATGCAAAAAACTCATAACCCACTGACACTTCTGCCTGATAGACCACTTCTAGACATTCAAAAACTTCCGTAAAGTTGCAAGTTGCTGGAGGTAGATGCTAAATGAGTACAAGACACTAAATATGTATTATTACAGCACAGTACTGTACTTTGTTCCCTGCAATACAGCATTGTGTAAACAAAAAAATACACCAACATTCTGTCAGTCAGAAATAAAACATAACAAACACCCTTTTGGTAGAGCTTCATGCAAAATTGCAAACAATACTGTAATACAGTAATGGGACATAGTACAGTTTCATTCTGGCACATTCTGACGTTCCTGTCTGTATGGCCACATATTCTTATCGACGTCACAACAAATGTTTTCTCTTGCAATGCAGCGTGGGAAGATTGTCTTTGATTGACTCTGACATTGCCTTTCAATCCTATGTTGTGGAGAGTTACAGTAAATTTCATTACAATGTACACTGTAGATTTTTCAGTGTTAATTTGGAGACAATGGGACCAAATACACTCTAGAAGAAGTTAAATAAACTCTCTAAGTGTTGATTTAACACTGCAAAATTTACTGTGTACAGTAAACATGAGATACTGTTTTACAGTGTAAACTACTGGGTAAGTGTACTTCCCACTACTGTACATGCCTGTTCTCCCGACGAAATGTTTAAATTATAGAATTCACTGTGGTCCGTCCAACATTTGGTTGAACCCTGCGACCAGCCTCAGCCATTGTGAGACCGTGAGTGATCACATGGTCCATGAGAGTTGGCCTGATTTAGGGAGAAATTAGAAAATTTAGAAATTAGGGATTTGCCTCTTCTCCCTGCTACTCTTCCTCTTCCTCTTCCTCTTCCTCTTCCTCTTCCTCTTCCTCTTCCTCTTCCTCTTCCTCTTCCTCTTCCTCTTCCTCTTCCTCTTCCTCTTCCTCTTCCTCTTCCTCTTCCTCTTCCTCTTCCTCTTCCTCTCCGCATCCTCACTCCTCTTTCGCGTCGCTGATCTTCCATTTGTCACAAAATTGTAGAAAGGTAAATATTCTGTCCTGCTTAGTTTATATTGTTTTGCAAATGGGGGTCCATGGGTTTCCACTCTGATTACTGTAATTGTGAACAAGTGGCTTGTCATTGATTAGTAAACTATAGATCACACCCCCTCTTGTGAGGAGGAACTGAAGTTCACCTGAAAGTAATTGTCCCATTTACATACTAGGAGGCATTTCAGGCCAAAACATTATAAAGAAAAGTATAGAATTTGCTTGACATAATTTGAAAACAAGTTCATCAATTTAGTTTGTAATGACTAAAGCAATGAAATGAAGACGATTTGTTTTGTTGTGAATGACTATTGAGCATCCATTATGACATTCCATTATGACTCGAATGACAAAAGTGACTGATGATGAGCTGAAACAACATTTTGTTGTATGAAAGCAACTGATGCATGTCCAAGACCAATGGTAATTTGTTCAGAGGAAGGGGAAATCACAACTACCATCTGTACACATGACTGCATGTTGTGAAGGTTGAACTAACAGTTATGAGAATTCACTTCCTGATCTGAAAATTGCACCAAAGCGACTGAGAAAAACTGTAATCTAACACTAAATAATTGTTCTCTATGCCTTACTGAGTGGAATTGAGGGGATCTACTTTCAAAAAACAAATTCAGATTCAGATATCTTTATCCTCTAGGGACAGTTCAGTTTACAGTCATCATGGGCATGTGGGTTTGTTTGCACCTTGTTATGTCTGCCTCCTCCTGGGCCTTTGGGAGGAAGAGTACATCTACAGTGTACGTATGTAACCCCTTTCATGCTAATTTCATTTTTTTTCTATTGTTTTATCGATGATGTGTTTTGTTGGTTTAAAGGCACACAAACAAACCTTTTAGAATCTCACAAATATGTAAAGTCCATTAACCCTAATATAACATTTACATTGGAGTACAGATAAACAGAGGTTTCATTTTTGGATCTCTTGATTAGTCAAAGAGGAAAATGATGATTTACATACATACATTTTTTAGAAAAAGCACAAACTGCAATACAATCCTCAGTTTCCATGTGCAACATTTAATCACTAATATTCCATATATGGACAGTTCCTGCGACACATAATGATGAATGATGAAACGATTTGAGGATAGAGGTGAAGACACAACAAAAAAACGTGTTGTGTGTGTGATAATGTTATCTACCCACCTGTGTCTGAGGTTGTATGTGTTTGTGTTTGAACAGCTGGATGGTGTATGTCTGTATTAATTTTCTTAGCTTTCTTCTGACAGCGCTGTGTGTATGTGGTGTCCAAAGGTGCCTATGATTGTTTTTACGACTCTCTGTAGAGCCTTCCTCTCCCTCTGTGTTGTGTTGCCTGTCATTGTTTTTATATTTATATAATTGGGTTAATTGTTTTAATATTTTTTATTTTTTTATTATATTTTTTTAATAGTAAACATTTTTTAATAGTATTTCATATATATATTTATATGTATTTTTTTTTAGTGTGTATGTTTATTTCAATATGCAGGGATTAAAAAGACTCCACCCCTTTTGACAGCCTTAGGGGCCTATTTGACCTGTGACCTATTGTTTGTTTCTGTATATGCCCTGATGAAGGCCCTTGGCCGCAACGCGTAGACTGATGTGTTTTTAACTTTTGCATGGTTTTATTAAATACTTTTTTAATATATATTTTTTTTTAATCTCAGAATGCCTCTGCTTTTTCTTCCTCTTCTTGTTTTATGTTTGTTTTATAATTGCTACTTGTTTTTTTTTTTATTGTTTTTACGTCATTTTGGAAAGTACCTTGTGCAGCTTTTTGGTTTCATAAGGTGTTATATAAATATAATTTGATTGATTGAATAATAAAAGCTATAAGTACTATTAATAAGGCTGATTATTATACTCACACAGAGCCACTTTTACTAAATTCTCATGTGATGAAATGTTATTACCTGTTTTATTATAAAATAATGCAAATTATGTTCAAAGCAAAATCAGAAATACTCCCTGACCCAGTGCAGAGGTTCTTTTCATGTCAGGACATTCCATTTAATCTCAGAGGTGTTGGCACATTTACTGAACAAACAGCTAAAAAACGTATGAAAAGTAAATGCATTTATTTTATTGGATTACATTTTGGAATGAGGCCAACATAGACTTAAAAGCATGTAAATATTTTTGGCCTTTAAGAAAATGGCTTGTGAAGCTATTTTTGAAGCTTATAAATGCAATTAATAATGACCTATTATTGTTTATTTACTTTCCTGGTAGCCAAATTAGTTGTAAAATATGATATGTTCTTATAAGCATTCTGCTTCTGCCTGTGCCTTTTCAGTCATTATTCAACACATTCAATTATTTTTATTTTATTGCTTTTTTGAGTGAGATGTTAATGTTATGTACTTTGTACAATGTTTGATGTTGTTATGGCTGAATGAAACCACTACTGAAGAAAAGTGAAATAACAGACAAAGTAAATCAAGGCTTAGTTACATAACCCACTTCAGTAGATTTGCAAGAAGTGTTAACAGCACAAACTGTTGAGTAAGAACAACAATGACTCACGTTCTCCATGTGAGTAAATGTGGAAGTATTATCCATGTGTTAACAAAGCTGAGAAAGTTAAACTATGAGGAGGAAGAAAGAGAAAGAATGAAAGGGAATGTGTTTGTGTGTGAGCTATGTCCTCATCATACTCCAGTTCACTGACACTGATGTGGGAAGAAACTAAACACAACAAGGGCTGTCAAAATTAACACATTAACGTTCATGGGTTAACACCAGAGAGAAGCCTGCAGTTTGCAGTTAGCACCCTATACTGCACAGTAAATTTTGCAGTGTTAAATCAACACTTAGAGTTTATTTAACTTCTTCTAGAGTGTATTTGGTCCCATTTTCTCCAAATTAACACTGCAAAATCTACAGTGTGTGTGTCTGAGGGCAGAAGCTCTTATTGTGAGTGTGTCACTACTATGTCACTAAACCTCTGAGCTGTTACTGTTGTAATGTCTGTAATGTAACTACAATGGCATTACTGTTACATTACATGGAGCTTTAATAGTATTCCCACATTTATATTAACCTTTGTACTTTTGTAATAACACATATGTTACCCTAGTTTTATGAGTGACGGGCTGGTCACAGCTCAAAATGCCCACACCAATTTTTTTTTTGTTATAGTTTAGCCCTGAATACAGAGTCAGTACCAGAGTCCAGTAAAGGGTCAGTACAGGGTCCAGTACCAGAGTTCAGTACAGGTCCACTTAACCAAATGTTCCCATCTTTTATTTTTTTCATGTCCTTTCTAACTACCGGCTCGCATTTAGTTTAATTTCACTTCTGACCATTCATTCTTTTCCTTACTCATCCCTGACATGTTTTTGTAGGATACCTGTCAGGTACCAGACCCAGTGCAGGTCTGTGTTATCAAACCCAGCACAGGACTGTGGTCAGTACCGTTCACTGTTAGAAAATTAGAAAACAGAACGTTTTCTATTTTTTCCTTGTTAAATAAATGTTATTTCAATCATGTGAAAAATGTGTTTTCCTTTTCTTTCTTTCTTTTCTTTTTTTTCAACTTTATTACATTTAAGTAATTGTATTTTTTTAATATATACTTTGACTTAAAAGGGAGTTGAATCAGTACTTCTACTTTTACCAGAGTATGTTCTGTACTTCTAGTTAAGTACAGAATGGGAGTACTTTTACTACTTGTGTATATTTACAATCAGAACGTGCATGCTGCTACACGAGAAGATGACACCGGCGCGCGCTCACGTGGTCACGGGTTGCGGGGGAATTCTAAAAGCGCGCGCTGCCATATTTGATCATTTCCGTAGATCTGGATCAGAATGAGAGGAGCTTATGTCATTATGTTCCTTGATCCTGATTGGTGGATTCTGAAAACTTTTTTATTTTTTTCCTCTGATATAAAAATGTCCACTTCCTGGACAGTTCATCAGTTATTCATAAACGGAGTCACTTCCAAGATGTCCAATAGCTCAAACCTTATCATTCTGATCCTCTTTACATGTTGCTGTCTCACCACGAACCCCAGCCAAGGTAAAACAGACGTTAGTTTAAGTTCATGTATTAATTAATAATTGTCATGACATTTATTTTATTATTGCCGACATAAACCGTCTATCCGATCACGTCGGTCGTAAATTAAGTCATCGCGAGTTAAAATAATTAAACCAGTCGTATTAATATGTATAAACACATTTATGTCACGTAGTAAATACTACTTAACTATTGGATTTTAATGACCTAAACGTCTCATAATGTATTTAAATAGTCACACGTGTATAAATATTGTAAAATAAAATATTGTGTCGTGAATGTTTAGCACGGATTGGCACGGTTCTGACACTCTGTCCCAGTTTGGGATACAGGTGTAGTTTAGCACCAGCTATCTGTGTGTGAATCCGATGAGTCTGTGTCAGTGTGTTCATACAGGATCCAGGTTAATAGATTATGCTAAGGTGTGTCACCTGCGCGTGACAAAGTACACGAGCATAGTTTGTCACAATAACTAATGGGATTGGCCCGAAGTCCATACACAGGAAGTCATTGTAGGAAATCCCCATGGTAAGCAATAATTATGAGGGGAAAAATGTCACAATTATGATTAAAAGTCAAAATGTTGAGACAAGAAGTCATAATTGTATGATATAAAGTCAGAATTGTGGTTAAAATGTCAGAATTATGAGGTAAGAAATGTACAATTGTAAGATAAAAAGTAGAAATATGACATATAAAGTCATAATTTAAATTAAAAAAAGTCATACTTGGAGTAAAAAGCCATAATTATGAGGTAAGAAATGTACAATTGTAAGATAAAAAGTAGAAATATGACATATAAAGTCATAATTTCAATTTAAAAAAGAGTCGTACTTGGAGTAAAAAGCCATAATTATGAGGTAAGAAATGCATAATTATTTGTATTATTTATTTTGTAGATATACCTAGCACAGTTAATAAAACAGCTTACATACGTACATTTGGGTTAGCAGTGTACATCAAGACATAACTGGTTTAGAAAGTGATTTATTTTATTATTTTCAATATGGAGTGGTAGGTACAAGCTTCCTGAACTGCCACCAGTCGACAAACATGACATTGAAATAATTCCAGGAAGCTAATAATTACAGTACACATAAAGAAAACAAGAAAATAAAAATAAGTCAAAAGGAGTGAAAAGAAGCATAACTTATGAGCTCTCACCCCTATAGTCTAAAACAGATGTTAATAATTCTGTTATTAAAACCCACTAGGTACAGTAATAATAACAGCCTGATTGGTTATTGTAGTGACAGATAAAGTTTTAAGGCTGGGAAAAGTGAAAAAGCCCTAGGGATACACTGGGTTATTAAGTGGAATTATTGCTAAGATATCTTTAGAACCTTTGGTGATATGCACACAAAAACCTAACATTTTACATTCATTATTATGTTGTATGACACTGGTAATGATTCAAGGAAGAAAAATAATTTGTACTTTTTATAAATTTATTGTAGGTAACTTCAGTAAAGCGTAATCACAAATCAATAATGAAATAATTAATACTAGAATCCAAGCCATAAATCATAATCTCACTCTATATTTCTTCCTATTTTGATCTAACCTATCGTCCTCTTTCTGTTACCTCCCTGATGTCGAGCCATAGTTCAGTCCATTGGATTCTGGTTAAAATGTCCCAATTGTTGCTCTGCTCCATGTCTTCAGGGGGGGAGGAAAAAGAAAAAAAATAATTCCCAATGGAGAAAGTATCCACAGAATTAAAAGAATCGAAATTCTTTGGTCAATAAAAAAAGTGCAATTCAAAAAGTATCAAAGAATTAAAAAGAATAATACAATTTAATAGAATTTAGAAAGACCTCTACAACAGCCTGATCAAAACTGTTGAATCAGTCTTTAATGTTGGAACAAGAAGAGTAGAAAAAATAAAAAATAAAATTAATCTTACTCTTTTCGCCCTTCAGTCCAAACAAAGGGAAACATTGCTGTAATTCTCACTGCGCAGTTAAATACCAGCAAAATGTCCCTTAATGTTGATATCGATTCTTCTTAAAGATGGAAAAAGTCTTTAAAAAGTCTTTGGATCTTTGGGTGTTTGTCTTGTTTGTCGACCACCGCATGTCTAAGATAAATAACCTTCAGCACTGGAGAAGTAAGATCAGCTACTACTGTACTACCCACATCTATTACACCCTAGTTAGGCTGCTAAACAATGTCATTTTTCCAGTTGAAAATCTTCACTGCACTTTAATGCAGGGCTCTATGTTGTTCGAACGCCGTTCCGTCAGCTTCTCTGTATTTGCTGTAAGAGCACTTTAGTTTTTGTTCTGAATATTTTAGGCGTTACATGGTTACACCCAGTCTAAAATAGCCACTACATGCGTCATTATCCAGATGTTTCTGGTATAACTTCTTCTTTCTCTTTCATATGTAGGCATGTGCACATTAATAAATGTATTTTTAGTTTAGTCATGTTATTTTGAATATGTCAAACACAAAAACATTTGATCTTTCAAAAGCCAATAATTGATAAAATAACAAACATACATGCACACATATCTGCTTCTACATACCCTTATACATACACATGCATGTACCTGCAAAAACACATACATATTCTGATCTATACCAGGGGTTCTCAAACTTTTTTGGCCCAGGTCCCCCTTGGAGGGGTGAAATTTTTCCATGTCCCCCCTCATCCTCGCGATACTGAAAATGATAAAAAAACACTTCAACAATGATTATTATGAAACAATGATAACCTTTTTTAATAGTGCTTTTGTGCAAACCAGCGACATTTTCAGGTATTATAATATAAATGAACACTTCAGAAACAACAATTTTAAATAATTTTAAAATAATAAACGGAACAAAAGACACACAAAACCGTGTGTGTGTGACAGACAGACAGACAGACAGAGACTTTTGGTGGAATTTTGGTCTCCCATCATTGTTCTCAATGAAGCCAAACTCAATATAACTATCAATGTACTTTCTCTTTTTAGGGTTAGGACGTTTGTTTTTGTCATTGTCATTTTCATTGTCATTTCTTTTACCACTTCTTGAGGAACTTGGCGGACACAAAAATCGATCCATGTTCGCTGCAGGGTGGCTAAAAATAGCCTGTGACTCGCTCCGTCTCAATTTAGTCAAGCTAGCGTCAAACAGCGCTGTTACTTCCGCCCACTCGCTACAAAATAAAACTTCTGCATTTCAAAATAAAACAGCAAAAAAAAAAAAAAAAAGTGAATAATTTCGCGTACCCCCTGGACATGCGCCACTTCCCCCTAGGGGTCCGCGGACCCCAGTTTGAGAACCGTGGATCTATACAATACACCATTTATGGGCTTTTCATTTTGTTATACGTCGTCTTAAAAAAGTGTTAAAAGTCTTCATTTAACTTGTAGACAACTGTAGGAACCCTGTGGAACTTTTAATGACCTTCTGAAAATGTCTGTTTTCCAGATGTACAACGAATCACAGTTGGTCCAGGAGAAGATGTGCTCCTTCCATGTAACGTGGGGTTTGACATTCGACAACCGGTGGAGTGGATGAAGGATAACACTTTGATATACCATTGCACGACCACACATTTATGGCCCGAAGCACCGTACAAAGGAAGAGCACAGATGTTCCTGGTGGGTCTGAAACAAGGGAACGCCAGTTTTCTGCTCAAGAACGTGACGTCTGCAGACCAGGGACGTTACCATTGTGATCTGCCTAAAAACAATCCCAAAACTGTGACATATATTGACCTGGAGGTTGGTAAGTGTATATATACATGTTATTATGCAACAATTCAAAGTCATTTCTTAAATGATGCTTTAAATTGTACTTCTGTTAACTAATTTGAAGTGGAAACTGTCTTGAAAACATGCAGATTAACTGTTGTCAATAGGGGTGTAACGGTCCAGACAACATTTCAGTTTGGTATGTTTTCAGAGTTGACGTCTTCGGTTTGACCTTTGAACCAAAAGTTTAAAAGTTTCTTTATTTGTACCTTGCAGTAAATTTGTTTTGCAGGCAGCAACTCAACAGTCTGAAATTCACACACAAAACAAAATACAACAATCGAGAACAATAAAAACAAATAAATAAATAAAAGCACACTGGGAAAAACTCACTAAACAGCAGTAACTCTGTCCTTCACACCTGTTAATGAATGAGGGTCAAAGGTCACCAAAAGCATCATGGGTAGCTCCCTCATAGGCAATGGGATGCTACGTACAGTACTGTATTTACATCTTGGGGATTTCGGTTTCGTTTCGTATATTGAATTTTCTTTCGTATTCAGAGCCGAAAAATTGACGTAAAGGTTTTTCATAACATCGATTATTCGTTAGCTGGGTCTATCGTAAATTGAGGTTCCACATTATACATGGGTTCCACTTGTTCCACCCTGCTCATACTGTGTCTGTCCCTTAAAGGACTCATTCCATGGTTATTTTATTAATATTGTTGTGTTCTTTATTGTTATTGAAAGTATTGTGTGTTGGTTTTATTTATAAAAATGTTTGTATTGTTTTGTTTCCAGCAGTTTTTTCACGGTAGAAAAATGACTTGAGTTGGAACAGAGTTTACCGGTACTTCCTCATCAGAGATGTATAAAGTACTGGACTAGAGGAGTGGAGTAGAAGTACAAGTACTACATCAAAAAACTGACTTGAGTAAAAGTTGAAGTATTCTTCAAGCATCATACTCAAGTGAAAGTACTAAAGTATTCAAAGAAAATTGTACTTAAGTATTGCAAGTAGAAGTATGTAAAAAAATTCTACTCAAGTACTGAAAGTAAAAGTAAAATTTAAAAGTACTGTGTAGGCCTATACTAAATGAAAGCAGTCACAAGTTTTAACACATTTATATATTTAATATGAAAGGTACAAGTTCAGCTGAGGCAGCAGTAGTACAAGTACATACCAGTTCACTTACAAGTGTTCATGAAAAAACTACAACTTTCAAAGGCCAGAGTATTCCAAGAATATGGCCAAGTAACAAACCAAATACTTCTTATGTAAACACGGTGTAGCAGCTACACATGTAACATTGGCAAAAGGTGGATTAGAGCGTGTAGTCTTATTATGTAGTGTTTGATCGCTGACTCGTCCAATGATGAGACACCATCATCAAACCAGATGACAGAGACATTTATCGCTGTGGTATTGATACGCTATGGGTTTGGTATCATTGGTATGTTTGGTATGATTCTGAACTATTTTAATAAGAGGAACGAGTCACGATTCGGCACATAAAAAATTTATCGGAGTAGAAGTATTTATTAAAAAAAAAGTAGTGCAGTAGAAGTGGAAGTAGGCGAAAAAAATTATACTCCAAAAAAGTACAGATACTGCATTTCACTACTTAAGTACAATACTTAAGTAGTTGTACTTCGTTACTATACATCTCTGTTCCTCATACATGACCATGATGCGGTGATGAGGCGTGAAGAAACACTCCCCCCTCCCCTCTGGCTCTATGTGTGTTTACCATCCCAGAGTAACATCCAGCTAGTTTTCGTGCCGTCACTTGTTTTGAAAACATGCAGGGAAAAAAAGACACTATTTCCACAGAGAGCACATGAACTCGTTTGCTCCGCCATTTTTTTCCAAGTTTGTGCAGCAGCTACTGTGGTGGCATCTTCTCTTGTCGATGCTAATGCTAATGCTACATCAGACTCGCTGCAATGGGGGTCAGGCTTAACCTCACGTAGGTGACACCAATGTCCTTGTGACGTGTAGTGGACAGACATGTTTCTCTGTGTTGTTTTCTATAAATGGTAAATCCAGCCAGTGGAGGGGACACACCACACAGCATGGGGTGACCCATCAGATTCCAAAAGAAGCGTAGAAATGACACCTTTAAAATACATGCCTGGGCACATAATACATTAAAACAGTGTCAAGGATAGCAGAAAAGTCACAGACTTATTTCGATGGTGGTCCTTGCTCTTAACATACAATACAAAACACACCCACAACACTTACAAACACATAACCCTAACCCATATACCCCTGTCCCACCTGTCCACACCCTCGTCCCCCTCCACTTATTCTTGGATTTGGTCTAAAAACTATTTCCTGACTTTCACATTAAAACTGTATGAGTTTGTGATTAGTTTAATGGATGGGGGCAGATGGTTCCTGTATCACACAATGATCATTGGACCATCTTAGTTCTAAACCTCAGGGGGAACAGGTTAGTTAAACTAGCCCTAGTCCCTCTGTACGGAACCAAAGGCCATGAACCCAATCAATTTGTTACCGTTACACCCCTCACTGTAAACTGTTGTTCTATAAAGAAACAAGTTCACATTATTCACATATGTGTTAAAAATGACCATGAAACTCTTTTCCCAGTTTCAAAAGATCTTAAAACCAAAGTGACTCCAAAGAAGGTGGAAGAAGACCCAGCTTCAGTTGGTGCCAAAGGTAAAAATAAAAACAACAGACACCTTCAGAATCCAAGTTTGAATGTTTATGTTTATGTGCAGGTTGTTTATGTTCTTATATCTGTCACATTATAACTAGTATGGAGAACTTTTTAGATACTAGTCATGCTAGTCTGTATGGTTTATTCCTGTTACTGTAGCTTCAATGCCTGAATTATTTTATTAATGTATGCATTTTGTTTTTCAGTAAATCCTGACTATTGGGGTTTATTGACTCTGGCTCTGATCCCGATTGTTGGGATTGTATACGGCTGTAAAAAAAAAGGTGTAGATCTAAAAAGTGAGTAATGAATCTTATATAATGAATGTTTAGTCATAAATAATATAAGAAATGTTCTGAGGAGCTTTGACTAATTCAGTCCACTTTTACAGAATGCATCACATTCAGATTCAGAAGATGCCCTCAAGAGGACATTGAGAATCAACAGGACTCTTAAGTCCTCCTCTTGGGCAGGACCTAGAGGAAATTCCACATCCATTTCTACTGAGCAGACGACCCCCAGCTCAACCTCACCTCCAAACTTTGCTCCACACTCCCACCCTCCTCCTTTATAAATTTAAATCCTGGTTCATTTCAACTCATTCATTCATTATCTGAACCCGCTTTATCCTCACTAGGGTCACGGGGGTCACTAATCCAGCTACAATGGGCGAAGGCGGGGTACACCCTGTATGAGACGCCAGTTCATGGCAGGGCTGAACATATATAGACAAACAATCACTCTCACATTCACACCTATGGCCAAGTTTAGATTAACCTATCAGTGCATGTGTTTGGATGGTGGGAGGAAACCGGAGTGCCCGGCGAAAACCCACGCGGACACAGGGAGGACATGCAAAAAACAGAAAGGTCTGGTGCGGGATTCGTACCAGGGTCCTTCTTGCTGCGAGGCACGAGTGCTAACCACTGCACCACCGTGCTAACCACTGCACCACCGTGCTAACCACTGCACCACCGTGCTAACCACTGCACCACCGTGCTAACCACTGCACCACCGTGCTAACCACTGCACCACCGTGCTAACCACTGCACCACCGTGCTAACCACTGCACCACCGTGCTAACCACTGCACCACCGTGCTAACCACTGCACCACCGTGCCGCCCTCATTTCAACTCAATTGTGATAAAAGGGAAATATTCTGCACTGGTTCCAAAGATGACTCTTTATCCCTCCAATTCAAACACTTCCCCACCCTCCTTTAATAATATGTTTACTGAGCAGCAATAATTGTTCACCTTCGACCTGGAGGGGGGGGGGCATAGAAATGCTCTGTCCGTGCGTCTGTCTGGGGACACTGGACTCTCATTAACTTTTCACAGCTTTCATGGAGGATCAATAACTTCACACCAAACATGTGTCTCATGAAGACGTTGCTGAAGTTCGATGATGACTTGTATTTTTTGACATAAGTTTTTTGTCATTTGTTGTGACGGGGGACACAAGGGGGGGGGGGGGGGGGGGGGGGCAAAATCCCACAGGGAAACAGAAAATGTTCACACACAAAAAAATCTAAATCTAACCCAAGTGTATTTTTCCTCATGTCGAGCCCAAATATCTCATCACACTTTAAAATCAGACAGAATCACCTTAAGAGGAACTTTTCTGTCAGATATAAAAACTGATTTATAGACAATAAATCTAGAAAATCTAATTGAAGAAATCTGACCAAGATCAATAGGTGTCTTTCCACAACCTGAACTTCCAGGACTTTTTTGGGGGGGGGGCGTATTTTGACCGGTCCGTGAGTTAGCCCGATCCTGTCAGGCGTGGGGTCTCCATACAGAAGGGTCCTGTAAGAACCTTGCGATAATGTTATCATAGCACGTCAGTTGCTATGGTAACATCACTAATAAAAAGTGCCAAAACAAAGCACCAGCAGAGGAGGAAAAGCACAACCAGACGAGACATGGACACTCTCCTTGTCCATTAAATCGTCCCCTTTTCGCTGTTTGTTGTTTTGTTTTTTTTAGATTAAACTTTTTTATTTCGGTCATAATACAGAACAAACAGAAAAGCACAAGGCAGGCAGGACACACATGCACACATGATCAAAAAGGTTTAGGGCTGAAGTCGAAGCTTATTTTGTCCTCCTTTACCTCACTGCCATATTTAAAAAAAAAAACAAAAAACATAATGCATAAGTCAAACCTGCGACAACTGTCCAAATAGATAAATCGTTAAAAGGGACATATTATGTAAAATGCACTTTTTAATGTTTTTCCAACTGTCTGTGTGTGAGGACACCCTTAAATCATAAAGACAAAACATCCCCTCTCCTTTTTTACTGATCCATTCCTAGTTGGACGGGGACAAAAAGGCTCCATTTTAGATTTTCTATGCTGGGGTTTATACGGTCTATACGGGTTTGAACATGACGGGTACGGGCGGTTGCGGTTTGTCAAAATCAGAACCGTGCAGGACTCTGGCTCAGCGAACCCCACCTACTGGTCACAGACGCCTCCACTCCCAGTGTGCATCTGGTGGGCGGGGTCTGAGCCCTGGTCACAGTCTGGGTCTGGGTCTGGGTCTGCGGTCGATCTGACCCAGGTTAATGGGATGGGCTGGTCCGTGGGTGGCACCGCAAACCGTGGCTGGCTCAGGTCCAGACTAAGGCACGTATGTGGAAGTCCACTTTTATTCTCTCCACATGTTTTTTATTTTCATCAGTGTCTTTGTCTCTTTTTCTCTACCTCAAATTTTGCTGACGATGTCTCATGAACTCAATCTCGTGTCTCGTCTCGTGAGCCGAGGGTCTCATCACACCCTTACTTTTTCAGGTTCCATTTCCTTCTCTTCTTCCTCTATGGGTAGAATGTAAAAGAAAAGGGGAGGAGTCACCTTTGGTTTATTTGCATGAATCATAAGGTACTAAAACCAAGTGTTTTAAAAAGGGCTGTTTCTACATCACTGTGATATTTGACTAAAGTATGTGACACTAGGGAACTGTTCCCTTTATTTATTTACAATTTTTTGGTTTGTTTGTTCATATTTTATTTCTTATTATAAATGCTGCTTCATCAAATAATATTTACTTTACGTCAGTCATGTCCAAACTATTCCACTGCTGTAAGTGATTTAAAAGTACTTTTTTTAATATCTTTGATGGTATTACACAATAAATGATGCTATAAATCAGTTATAAACTAATAGAATATGAACATTTGAACAGGACGTTAAAGTGTAATGTCTATAAAATGTCATTTAAGTTTGTGATAAAGCATTAGACAACATTCCAAACTGCCTTAACAGTATCATCATATACTGTTGTATCATGATCTGAGTACTGTAATTTGTAATTATTTTGCCTATAGACCCCTCTAATACTAATTCTAACCACAAACCCCCTCCCTTCCCCCACATTATAACTTCATGTAAATATTGTATATTATTGTACAGAGATGTCATTGTTATTTAAGTCATTTGAAATAAAGTTTTTTTTTATCTGTACCTGTCAGACCTCCTCCTTATCACCACTCCAGTCCATTCCCTTAGCTCCTCCTCCTCCTCCTCCTCCTCCTCCTCCTCCTCCTCCTCCTCCTCCTCCTCCTCCTCAGCACCATGGGGGGGTGGGGGCTTCAGCTGCTCTACTCCCCAAACTGGGAAAAAAAATCCAAATTTTACAAAGTGTATTGTTGTCATTTCTTGCTTCCTTTAATGAGTCTAATCAACATAAAATATAAAAATGGTTCATCTCACATATTTGACCCAGCAGTCACAAATATTCAACTATTTCTTTCTTTACAGCTGTGAGAAATATTATATTATATTTTATATGTTGGTATTTCAAAAGTAATGAAGTCGTGAAACATTTTTAAAAAGTTTGAACATATATATATATATTTTTTTAATTTTATTTTATGAAAAATGAGTGAATTCTCCTCATTGAACCATTATCTGTTAGAGGTAAGGAGCACCATCACACTAGAATCAGAATCAGAAAGAGTTTTATTGCCATTGTTCGTATAGTACACATGTAGTATACAACAAGGAATTTGTCTCGGTGTTTCGCTGCAACATTCAACATATAGTATATCAATAAAAGAAGAAGAGAGAAAAAAATAATTATATATATATATATATATATATATATATATATATATATATATATATATATATATATATATATATATATATATATATATATATATATATATATATATATATATATATATATATATATATATATATATATATAGTATAAAAAAATAAAAATAATAATAATAATAAAAAAAAATATAGTAAGCATGCACCAAGATAGAATAAGATAAAAATAAATATAGTAAAAATATGTAATGTGCAATTCTGTGGGGGCAACGAGCAAGTCAGTGCAAATGAGACAGAGGTTTTATGTTGGTCATGTGTCCAGCGTTGGCTGCTGTACTTAGTGCTGGGGAGTCTGATTAAGTCCCTTGGTGTTCAGCAGCCCGGTGGCCGAGGGGAAGAAACTGAATTATTAATAGAATAGTTAGTAATACTATTAGTAATGCAATATTAACAGTGATTGTTGGGATTTTTTTTAGTTTCAGGCATCTTTTGGATAATTAAACGTGTCATATTGACACATGGAAACCACTGCTGCTCCTGATAAATGAACATAACAGGAGGATTAAAATCAGACTTTCAGGGGCCATATTTAATTTCCAGTGGGTTGGACGAGTTAAATAACAGCATAATATAACATATAAACTGGGTGTTTTCTGTTTTTCCAAAATAAAATTCCAGACTTTTTCCAAACTAATACCTCCTTCCCCAAAACCTTGAGTTGATGTTCACTTGTGCGTCTATTGTCTGTTTCATTGGTTCATATTATACCAGTTATATTTATGAGAAAAGTTAATTTCCATAGTATTGAATGAACAAACATAATTCACATTACTCTTTTCTATTTCTCATTTCACAATGATTTAAAAATACACTAAAGTTTTGCTATAAAAAAAAAACCCCACCCCCAAACTTTATTAAGACTTTCACTCAAAATTCAAGACTTTTCAAGGTCTGGAAAACAGTGCATATTATTTTTAAGACTTTCATGACTTGCAAAAGTACCCTATAAAAAAGTAATTAAATAAAAATAGTGGAAAAAATTCCTAACACGGAAAGACTTTTATCATAAGACGACAGCAGTAAACATACAATGAACAATGGAATATATTGACAATATACAGGATGACAACTGACACTATGTTCTGAATATAAGTTCCAATGTGCAATGGTGTTCTTCTTCAGTACTGTTTTCTTTATTTTCATCTTTATTGTGTGTTTGCTTGGTGTTGTGCTGCTGTTGGAATATAATATAATATAATATAATATTAAAAAAAAGAAAAGTGAGAAGAAAAAGGAAAAAAAAACTGACACAAACAGGGGTAATAGAAATATACAATACATGTTTATTTGTTTTGAGAGTGAAAAATAAAGTTATATATATAAAAAAAACATCAATATATTACAATAATTGCCATGTACATTTGTAATAAAATAAGTTCACCTCAAAAAGGAGTGGGAAAAATAAAAAAGTCATTAAATCCCACTCCCTTTTAACATTATACAACAGAAAATATGACTTATTTCCTAACACATAAAGTAACATATACTGTAATGTAAATACCAGTAAACTTACAGAAATTACACTTTAAATATTTAAATCACAGTCTACAGAACATTTCATTTGACAGTTATTGACACATACAAACATGGTAAACAGTGACAAATACAAACCATTAAAAATACTTCATTTATATATAGACACACATATACGTGTACATAATATATAACAATAAATACGTGTGAGCATAAAAATCTGCCAACAAGTGAAAATGATTTTAGTAAAATTTGTGGAAATCAGATTTTCCAGATCGATTGTATATAAATCAGTTCTTACATCGTCTTTACACCCAAGAAAGTCAAAGGTTTAGCTTTTTTGGAAACATTAAACAATTATCTTGATTGTTAACTGCACAATGCAATGTTTATATATTTATTTTTTTTAATATTGTTATTTATTCATAATTTTTTTTTTGTCATTTTCACTGGACAGATTTCATATTGATGTCACACTATAAAAGACTTAATTAATTGCATCGCTCCATTAAAATAAATAAACAAACAAAATAACTAAAAATAAATGAATACATTAAGTAAAACTGAAACTTTTGTTCCGTACAGAGGACAAAAATATAATGCTGGAAACGTTCTTCTTAATTGTTTAAACATTCAGAAAAATTCTATGTTTTTTCAAATCTGTGTTTTTACTGAGTTTTGTTCGTGGAATTGAGTTATAGAAATAAATGTCAAAAAGCAACTGATTTAGAAAAATGAAAACTATTGGAACCAAATTACAATACAAGTTCTTTGTTTTTAATTTGTTTTTTTTTCCCTTAATTATTCTGCAAATCGTTTCATACTATTTGTTATTTTGTAAATATTTATTAGTTTTTTTTGTTCATTGTGTTGTTTATTTTGTTTATATTTTCTACATTTTATTTTTTTACTTTAGGATTTTCAATTAATTTTGTTCCATTTGTGTCTCATGTTGTTCATGTTACTTATAATTTTTGTTGGTTTATTAATTTTTATTGATCACTTTGGCAGTTTTTGTTCATTTTGTTGCTTATTTTATTTATTTATTTTTGTTTTTACTATGGAACTGCTAAAGTCTCAGGAGTTAAAGGGTTAAAGTGAACTAGATATGAGGTCACTGTGAGATTAAACATTAACAGACTAGAATATTCCACATGCTTCTCAAACATGGAAACTATGAGTCATCTGATACGTCAGGGGATTTCCTCAGTTTTTTTTTTTTAAGTGGGCGAAGTCTAACTCCTTCCCTTTTCACATGTGTTTAAAAGCAGCTCCACTCTTCACAGCTTTCGGTCATGTTCAGAGTCCGATGTTTTTGGATGTTTTTACTTCTATGTGCAGCTGTTGGATCTTTATAAACTGTCCTACTTTTGTCTTTTTGTCTCCTGTTGGAGGTAAGCAGATTTATGAAGGCTGATATTTTCCACTTTCAAAACTTTACTAGTACAGTTCAGCAGTTTTGATTTAACTAACCTTCCTGTTCTGTCTGTTTTAACAAATATATACACTGGCTAAAATTAAGTATGTTTCTGCTCATTGTGAATTTGCTGCTTTTTCTACGTGGTTTCACAGCAAATAAAATAGAATTATAGTCTTTTACTGAACATGATTTGGTCATATTTTATTAGTTTAACTGTCACTATTTAGATTTATTTTTAACTGTATTTAAAAAAACAAAAAAACAAAAACAAATTCTGACATTTGTTTTCATTTGATGATAGACATAATTCGTTGTTGGCTAAGGCTGATGGAAAAGGGGAAAGAAAAATCAGTATCGACCCGAAAGAACCTATATCAGTCGATCACTAGTAAAATAGTTACGAAACAAAGTTAAGAACACGGCGAAAAACCACGGCTTTGAAAATCCCAAAACCATTTTTGGCCCAAAACAATAGATTTTTTTGGCCCTAATCTCTACATATATATATAGTTTCTGTTCAATAAATTAATAATAATAAAAAAAGATAGTGGGCCATCGAGGACGACACACAGAGTCCTAACCTGAGGGGAGGGGGAGACAAGGGGTGGGAATCTTTGGGGACCGAACAATTCAATGATTAAATGATTATTGACATATTTCATTTATGTATATGGAAACATTTGAAAAATTTTAGGCACATTTTGCTTTTTTTTTTTAATGGTGCATTTATAGTAAGAAATAGGTGAATTATTTTTCTATATATTTTATTAAAAATTAATCCTTGGCAATAAATGTCACAACTGCCTTTAACGTTTTCTGATGTGGGTTGTTTCCTCAATTGTTCTTTTGTAAGTAGAGCCACTTGTCGCCGCGGTAACAACAGCCGTCGTCTACACGGTGACATCGAGTTAAGGGTTTGTCGACATTGTTTACATATAACCCTATGCTTTTAGAGTGCGTGTTCACTCCAGGTGTACGGCTCGAACAGTCCCAGTGATTACATCTACAGTATTGGTATCCACTCCACTGAGGTCCTGAGGGAAACTATAATGTGACGTGTAAACAGTGTCGACACCGATTAGTGGAGTGGTTGCATTATCAATGTGCGACTCACTATTTAAAAAAACAAAACAAAACTAGTTTTGTCGTTACAGTAAACAGAGCAGTAAGTTAAATACAGTTCACAACACAAGGTCGGTTCACAAAAAAACACCACGATCAGTCGAGACATTTCTGTCTTTGGACGGTGATGAAAAAAAAAATCAGCACGAGTTTGATGGCGCCTCGTGATGACATCCAGGTACGATAGTGTAGCAACCTCAGGAACCAATTAGACAGGCCCAGGAGATATGGGTCTGTCTAATTGTCTGACGCGCTCCTCCAAATGATCCGCCGACACAGAAATAACTTAGAAAAAAAACGTCCTTTAATGAAAACGATAATCAACTTAAACAACGTAGCAACTTAACAAACAGCGATCAGTGGACTTAACGTGCGTGCATGCGGTCATCAAAAAATACGGCGACCCACTCAAACTTCTTCCCTGGTGAACACAGGCGAACAGGTGCTTAGATCAACTAAGTGACACCGCCCATATTCCTGTGACCTAGATTCCACAAATCACTGCCACCAATCACAACGAAAATACCAAAACAAATCAAGAATACAATCAAACCTTTACTTCGCCTTCATGGCTCCTACAGATAGTATCTGCGATGGAATAGTACGTGGTTCCCGAAGCGACTCGAGTAGAATTGAGTGAAAACGCAGCTTTAGTGTCGCAATATGTAGAACCGTCTGTCGTACTAATGAATAGATTTGAATCATCAGAATTTGGACGTTTGTCGATCGATTCAGAATCATCCATGTGCAAATCATAATGTATCCAAGGATCGGAAATTTCCCCCCACACCTAGAGGAGACTGACGTAGTTTTGTCTGTTGAACCAACGCAGACTGTTTCCCTTTTATCACTATTGAGTTTTAGGAAGTTGGAGGTGAACCAGGATTTAAATTAGGAGAAACAGGAGGAGGAGGAGGAGGAAGAGGAAAAGGGTGGGGGTGTGGAGCAAGGTTTGGAGGTGAGGTCGAGGTGGGGGTCGTCTGCTCAGTAGAAATGGATGTGGAATTTCCTCTAGGTCCTGCCCAAGAGGAGGACTTAAGAGTCCTGTTGATTCTCAATGTCCTCTTGAGGGCATCTTCTGAATCTGAATGTGATGTGTTCTGTAAAAGTGGACTGAATTAGTCAAAGCTCCTCAGAACATTTCTTATATTATTTATGACTAAACATTTATTATATGAGATTCATTACTCACCTTTTAGATCTACACCTTGTTTTTTACAGACGTATACAATCCCAACAATCCCACCAATCAGGATCAGGATCAGAAAAAGAGCCAATAAAACCCAATAGCCAGGATTTACTGAAAAACAAAATGCATACATTAATAAAATAATTCAGGCATTGAAGCTACAGTAACATGAATAAACCATACAGACTAGCATGACTAGTATCTAAAAAGTTCTCCATACTAGTTATAATGTGACAGATATAAGAACATAAACAACCTGCACATAAACATAAACATTCAAACTTGGATTCTGAAGGTGTCTGTTGTTTTTATTTTTACCTTTGTCGTCTGTGTCTTTGGGTGGAACTGAAGCTGGGACTTCTTCCATCTTCTGTGGAGGCACGGGGGTTTTAGGATCATTTGGAACTGGGAAAAGAGTTTCATGGTCATTTTTAACACATACGTGGAAAAAAAATCTGAACTTGTTTCTTTATAGAACAACAGTTGACAGTGAAGGATGCAACGGTAACAAACTGTTTGGGTTCATGGCCTTTGGTTCCGTACAGAGGTGTACCAATAGAATACATGCAGACAGTGTTTTGAAGTAGATTTGACACCAATATTCCTTTGGACTGAAACCTATTCTCTTGTTCTTTGTAAGAATTTAAAACTTATCTTGGAAACTTGAGCCAACCAGCATTTAAGACTTGAGTTTTCTTTATCACTAACACACATGTAATATAATTTCATTAGTTTGATTCCAGAAGCATTTTACTTGTAGACCAGTGAGTGCTATTCACCTTATTCACCTGGCGGCCATTTTTAAACTTGAGGGGTATGAATGTTAAACAGATGTCCACACTTCCGTATGTTGTCAATCACTAGCTTCAGTGAATGTTTGGGTTGGCAACATATTAGAGCTGGGCAAAAAATCGATTTAGATTTAAAATCGAGTTTTATGGCAAAATCGATTCATATTTTAGGAAAATCGTGCAATCCGATTCACCTCCACACGCACTTTTTTTCCTCGCAAAAAGAAAACCATGAACCAGGCTGCTTTCCGTAGTTGCACATCTGAAGCGAAAGCATCCATTGGGGGTGGAGAGCAGAACTCTTAGAAAAGGCAGAGACTAGCGCTGCCAGCACTTCTTCAAAATGTTCAACAAACACTGACTGAAAGCTTTTCTCGCGGCACACCTTATGATAAACATGGAGCCAGAGTCCTGCACGGTTCTGATTTTGACATACCGCAACCGCCCGTACCCGTCATGTTTAAACTCTGACCCGTTTTCCGACGAAAAAAAAAAAAAAAATCTGCACCCGAACCGACCCGCTATAAATGAACCAGATATCCGACCCGAACCCGAAAGAAAATGTCAGATAGCCAAACTTAAATACAAACATTTATTGCCACGAATATACTGAACAGTGACATAGCCAAGGCAGAGCCAAATAAAAATGTTGTTAACCTTTTAGCCTATGAACCGCAAATTATACCCGCGATCACCCACGTCCGAACCGAACCCGTATCTGACACAGCACAACATTTTTCACGCATTTCGTGAAAATTTGCGGTTCACCCACGGGTACCCGAACCCGTGCAGGACTCTGCATGGAGCACGATGGGGAGCGATAACAGACGCAATAACATCATATATCCAAAATATTGGTAACATGTTCAGGTTTATTGAAGTAGTTTGATTGATAATTAGGTTTTGTTTTATTTTGTCCTTACAAAGTAAAAATGTTACTAGTTTTATTTTTATCTTACTTTTGCACTACTACGTTTTTTACAATGTTTTTCATATAATATGAGTATTAATGTATATTGTTTTAATTGTTAAAATATTTTAAGCTTTCTTTTTTCCAACAAAATATCTTTTACACTATTTTTTTTGCACTGTTTTTCCTGTAACAGTGGTGGATATGTCTGGACTTACTACAGTTCATGTAGGCAAAGTCTCAGGTTGCAGTTGCACCTTTTGCACAACTGATTTATTATTTACACTTATTTGTAGAAGTATTTTTGTTTTACATGTTATTTAATAATAAAAAAAGAAGACTAAAGAAATCACGTTTCTAGTGTTTTCATTTTCATTTAGCCCGCGTGGGAAAAAAATCGTATCGTGAATCGAGTTTTTTGGGAAAAAAATCGGAGATTTTTTAAAAGAGAAAATCGCCCAGCCCTACAACATGCCAACAATTTGGACCACCACTCTGTCCGTCATGCCAGAGTTAACGATCGATATTGTTGAAACATGAGCGTATAAAGACTGTAATATTCCCTGGACTGTCTTACTGAAAGGCTACATAAAGTTTCAGTAGGCTAATGTCACCAGTAGCATATCATCAGTACTGACAGCCACCCTCACACTAACCACAAAATGGAAAGAATAATGTTGAAATAACATATAGAATGTAGTGTTATGTAATTAACACATTCATATTTTCTTATTTCATTGTGACATTAAGTTGATCAGATGGCTGTTAGCGCTATTTATCATTGATGCTAGTCTGGTAAACTAAGCTTAATGTGTTAGCTAATGCATTTCAGTGACATAATTATCCTTATCTTACTGTGAAATATGGACCAGGATCCTCTTTATGTTTTTGATCCATTCACACTGAAGTGCATTATCTTTGGGGAAACAATGGTTGTTCTGTCCAAAGTACAATTTTTTTCCTCTTTGAGGATGGACATTTCGGGACGCAGCACTGAGGCACCATTGCCGTTGGGAAAGTGTAGCAACAAGTGGTACCCCGCAACGTCTTTGGAATGTTCAGGGTGAATAAGGCACATTGGTTAAGTTGGTTTGAATCAAATTGGTTTCCTTGTATAAAATAAAAAAAATAATATAAATAAATAAATAATAATAAATAAAAAAAATAATTCAGGCATTGAAGCTACACTAACATGAATAAACCATACAGACTAGCATGACTAGTGTCTAAAAAGTTCTCCATACTAGTTATAATGTGACAGATATAAGAACATAAACAACCTGCACATAAACATAAACATTCAAACTTGGATTCTGAAGGTGTCTGTTGTTTTTATTTTTACCTTTGGTATCTGTGTCTTTGGGTGGAACTGAAATTGGGTCTTCTTCCATCTTCTGTGGAGGCACGGGGGTTTTAGGATAGTTTGGAACTGGGAAAAGAGTTTCATGGTCATTTTTAACACATACGTGGAAAAAAATCTGAACTTGTTTCTTTATAGAACAACAGTTGACAGTGAGGGATGCAACGGTAACAAACTGTTTGGGTTCATGGCCTTTGGTTCCGTACAGAGGTGTACCAATAGAATACATGCAGACAGTGTTTTGAAGTAGATTTGACACCAATATTCCTTTGGACTGAAACCTATTCTCTTGTTCTTTGTAAGAATTTCAAACTTATCTTGGAAACTTGAGCCAACCAGCATTTAAGACTTGAGTTTTCTTTATCACTAACACACATGTAATATAATTTCATTAGTTTGATTCCAGAAGCATTTTACTTGTAGACCCGTGAGTGCTATTCACCTAGCGGCCATTTTTAAACTTAAGGGGTATGAATGTTAAACAGATGTCAACACTTCCATATGTTGTCAATCACAAGCTTCAGTGAATGTTTGGGTTGGCAACATGCCAACAATTTGGACCACCACTCTGTCCGTCATGCCAGAGTTAACGATCGATATTGTTGAAACATGAGCGTGTAAAGACTGTAATATTCCCTGGACTGTCTTACTGAAAGGCTACATAAAGTTTCAGTAGGCTAATGTCACCAGTAGCATATCATCAGTACTGACAGCCACCCGCACACTAACCACAAAATGGAAAGAATAATGTTGAAATAACATATAGAATGTAGTGTTATGTAATTACACATTCATATTTTCTTATTTCATTGTGACATTAAGTTGATCAGATGGCTGTTAGCGCTATTTATCATTGATGCTAGTCTACGTAAACTAAGCTTAATGTGTTAGCTAATGCATTTCAGTGGACATAATTATCCTTATCTTACTGTGAAATATGGACCAGGATCCTCTTTATGTTTTTGATCCATTCACACTGAAGTGCATTATCTTTGGGGAAACAATGGTTGTTTTGTCCATAGTACAATTTTTTTCTTCTGAGGATGGACATTTCGGGACGCAGCACTGAGGCACCATTGCCGTTAGGAAAGTGTAGCAACAAGTGGTACCCCGCAACGTCGATATGTTTGGAATGTTCCGGGTGAATAAGGCACATTGGTTAAGTTGGTTTGAATCAAATTGGTTTCCTTGTATAAAACCTAAGATCTCTACCAAACTAAAATGTTTCTGTACCGTTACACTCCTGTTGACAAGGGTTTTCTAAACAGTTTCTACATCACACAAGTTAACAGACGTACAATTTAAAGCATAATTTAAGAAATGACTGAGATGTTGCATAGTAACATGTAAACAAACACTTACCAACCACCAGGTTAACATTTTTAGAGTTTTCGGGTAATTTAGGCATAAAAAATGTGTAAAATCCCTGGTGTTCAGACGTCACGTTCTTGATCAGAAGACTGCAGTTCCCTTCTTTCAGATGCTTAGGGAACATGTGTGTTCTCCCGATGTACAACTCGTTTGTGATGGGCTCCTCCTTACTGTGCCGGTAAATATACACAGTAATCTTATCCTGTGCTGTGACAGGGTTAACCTTGGACCACTCCAAAGTGAATTTGCCAAGGTCTAACTCCAGGTGGCATGGCAGGATGATGTCACGCCCTGGATAAGCAATGATTGGCTGATGACCTGGAAAAGAGAAATGCTAGCTTTAGGGACGTGATATTTAAACTCAGAACAGCAACAAATTAAGCAGTTCCTTTTTATTCTCTTCCAGTATCTAAATAGGTGTTTCATATTTTAAAGGCATCTTATATTTGAGAAGTGATAGAAAAAAATTTTATATTTAGAGCACAAGAAAAATGCAAAAAAGACATGGATGTAACAACTTTTCTTAGGTGACTGACCACATTTTCATGGAACTCTGTGAACTAGTAAATCTAATATCAAAATGTAGATCTCCATTTGATAAAGAGGTACAAGGTGAAGATAAAAAAAAAAGATTAGTCTGAAATACACATGGCATCTGTTCTTGAAATCAACAATTTAACCATCATAAGCCTTTGTTCATGCCAAAAAAAATACTCTGAATATTAGTTAAAACTATGTGTACGTCCTTGAACGAGATTTAAAATAGCTGCTGTTTTATTGATTTCAGCATCAATGTCTGTTGTAGTGGCTTTAACTTTATTTCAACAATTTTAAATAAATTAATGTCAGTTTATTTTATTTACAATTTATATGACAAAATGATTAAACTTATTTACCTCTGTAAAATATTGGCCTAGATTTTTAAAAATATAATTTCGTTATATGTTACTTGATTTTTTTTTTTTTTAGGGTGAGGTTCATCATCATCATCATCATCATCATCATCATCATCACCACCACCACCACTGGACAGCCAAAGTCACAAATCAAGCTGATATTTACACATTTCCATGTAATTGTCAGTCCAGTGTGTCCCACAATCCAAGTGGGACACACTGTACTGACAGTGTTCCAGTGCACCTCCCCCCTTCCCCTTGTTTTTGACAATCTAATTATTATTAGATAATTATTGTTATATTTATGGATATTTTTGTCTCTGTAATATATTTGTGCACTATCCTTAATTTAGTGTTTCTTATTTTCATCGGTTGTTAATTGTTTTAAATTGGACGGGCATTAGGTTTTTTGTATGCACTGATTTCTCTGCTTTGACTCCAGGGCTGTGACGTCAGTTCCAGAGGCGCTCGAGGGGGAGTTCCAGGTTGGCAGCATGTATAGCATTTTTGCTAGCCTTGTTTTCTTTCTCTTTTTTTGTTTTTAAATAAAATAAAGATTTTTTTTTGCAAATCTTAACCCTTTTCGTCTCCTGTGCTCTCTATAAAATATCATGCAACCTTCGGGGCATAACACACACACGCGCGCATGGGCAGAAACCCTCGTGAACACTTACACTAGTTTAATGAAGTGACTAAACCCATTCTGTCAAATGACAACACTGTCATTAAAATCACACAAGGGGTTAAGTTGGTCATGTAAATACACCGTTATACCACAGCAGTATTTACTCCGTGACAAAAAAAAACAACTATTCATAAGTTTATACACAATAGTACAACTGGATGAACTACTATTAACTCGCGACAATTTATGATTCACGACCCGTTACCGACTTAAGACGTGACTTCACATAAACGGTTGACATTTGCAATAGTGAAGCAAATGTCATGAAAATTATGAATAAACGAGCTTAAACTAATGTCGAGAAGTCAAATATGTGCTTACCTTCGTCCGGATTACTGGCGACAACATATAAATAGGTTATAAGGAGCAGACTTTTCCACTTGGTGCGCGTGAACATCTCGACACCTTCGATGAATGAAAAAACTGGAATTGTGCAGCAGGTGCTGGAACTTTCCGGTATATTCTTGAAACTTTCACTGTTCCGGAAGTTGTCACCACATTCCCAAGTACCCGTATGTTTGCCCCTTCCATGAGTAGGGGTGAAATTTTATTTAAATATTTAATGTATTTATTATATATATATATATATATATATATATATATATATATATATATATATATATATATATATATATATATATATATATATATATATATATATATATATATATATATATATATATATATATATCATTTATTTTTATTACTATTTTATTTTTTATATATGCCAGAGTGAATGAGAGTGACAGACTCACGAGAATCGCGTTGAATCAAATCTGAGGTAAAACAGTCGACTGACGTGTTTTGATCATAATTAATCAAAGTGAATCAAGAGCAATGTTGTGATTAATCTGATTAAAACATTTTCTTGGTTCAATAAGTATTATTTAATCAATTTTTACAGTACGTTGTACTTTGACTTTTTTTCTTTTACTTTCACTTCAGTAAAGGAGTTGAATCAGTACGTCTAAATAATAATAGACTTCATTTTTTTAGCACCTTTCATGCAAAAACTGAAGCCCAAAGTGCTTCATGTTGGTTACAAATTAAAACACAATTTTAAGACAAGGGTGAAATAAGAAATACATTAAGATTTGATTGGAGAAAAAGATAAAAGTATAAGATAAACTGATTATACATACATTATAACATTTAAATAAAATAAATAAGAAATACATTAAGATTTGATTACACACAAAATATAAATAATATAAAGGATTTGGTCACAGAAAAAAAAAAACCTAAAGCAGTTCAGTCCTGAAAAATAAATTTTTACATATAATATAGAACAGGTTTTAAAAACAATGATTGTGGAATCATTGTTTTGTCTCTTTGACTTCAAGCACTTTTCAAGTCTTGAAAACACAATGTTGAAATTCAGCCATTTACAAGGATTTCAAGCACCTTCTACAAACCGTGTACTGAGTATTTTAGGAATAACTGCAAAGCAAGAAAGGAACATTAAAATACACCAGTTCAACTCTGACACTTTTATTGGTTGTATGACATCATCACACTGGTACATGTTGAATATAAATAAACCCATTACAAACAGAACATTCTTAGATGTATAATACATGTATAGGTGCCCTGCTCAAAGGTACTGACAGTTGATGAGAAGCGAGTGAGAACTGAACCAGAATGTCCCTTAAAAGTTATGAAATAAGAGTCATGTGTCAGACAGTTCAGTAATTAAACATCATGTATGTAAATAACCCCAAGCACAGTTGTTAAATTTACTTAGGTAATTTTCATTTTTGATTTATTCTGAGTATTCAATGGGTAACTTCCGGTTTGAACATAGAGTTTTATTTTGAAGAGTAACTTTCTGCTTCCGTGTCGGAGACAGAAAACAGTTAAAATAGCTTATTAAACTGGAATTTAAAAAAAATAAATCTGACAAAGTGTATTTTTTTGAATTTCTAGTCCAAATATCTCATCACATTCAAAATCATACAGAATCACCTAAAGAGGAACTTTTCAGTCCGATACAAGAATTGATTTACAGACAACTGAAAAATGTAATTTAAGAAATCTGACCAATATCTTTTTCATTTCTTCCATTGGCAAATTATAATTTTTTGCTTAATTCAAGCTAAAATATGTTATTTTCATTTATTTATTTATTTTTACTTGTTATTAAAGGGGCATTTTTCCCCAGTGTAGAAGTGAGGCAGACAGAAGAGAGAGGATAATTAAAATGGTTCAGACACATTTTTCAAGGTAAAATTCAAGCACTTTTAAGGGTTATTTTCAGATTTTTCCAGCACCACACTTTATCACTAGGGTCAAACATATCTACAGGAATGCATACATTTTACAAACATTTTTCACTTTTTATCACAATGATGTACATAAACATCGAAAATCACATTTCATAATAACAAAAACTTTAGACATTTGAGGAAGACACAGGCAGCAAAAATCTAAATCTGACCAAGATCATTTGTACTTCTTCCATTGGCAGATTTTTTTTTAGCTTATTTCAAGATATATATATATATATATATATATATATTTTTTTTTTTTTGCCTTTGTGTTCAAGTTAAAATGTAACTGAATACTTTCACTGGTTTATTCACATAATTATAATTATTATTATTATTATTAATTGCTATTGAACCTAGCGAGCTAAGCTAACATTTATCATTAGGTGTCAGTTGAGCTTATTCTTATAGTTAATTAATATGAAATGTAAGTGCTTTGTAATGACACATTTTCCTGTGTGTTCTTTTGGTCTATTTAAGGATTTAGTGCCATTAAATCTGAAAAAAAAAGCCCACAAAAAGAGCTCATATTATTCTCCTACTCTATATCTGCAGATCTAGCTTGCTTCAAGATTTTTTAAATGAATTTTTTGCTTAATTTAAGCAATTTTAACCTTTAAGGTCGTCCATACATTCAGTGTCAAAATGTAATGTTTGGTAATAAGTAGTTTCTGTACTTCACTTCTGTCTCAGACTATAACAATAACAACAATATCATCTATATATAAAAAAAATTGAATAAATGAGATTTTGTAAAGTTCTTTGTGCTTTATACTGGGTTTAATATAAAACACACCACATATTCTAACTGCCTTTTGTCATGAGGTCAGGTGACTTATTTGTCATTTCAGCATTAAATACACATAAACAAAACATTATACTTCGGTAAGGTGCTATTACTTATTGTCAGTAGCATTTAGTACATAATATAAAACACTGACAAAAAATACAAATACTGATTAAAGACAAAATGATAACCTCGTCATAAAAGATACCTACTCTGTAAAAACAAAAAAATGGACGGACAAAGTATATTTTTTCTTCTTTCTGGTCCAATTATCACATTTAAATCAGACAGAATCACCTAGAGAGGAACTTCTCAGTCAAATATAAGAACTGATTTATAGACAATAGATGTGATTCAAGAAATCTGACCAAGATTCTTTAGTGATTGTTTTTTTTTTTACACATAAAAAATAACCACAAGGTGGAGACAAAACATCACAAACCACCATCATCAGCTCACTTATGTTTGGGTTGATTCATTCTGAAAGTGACGTTTTCACTTTATTCAAACTATATATATCATCAAAACTTTGGATGTTCAAGCATGATGATGAGTTTGGGGATAAAAAAAAAGTTTTTAAACTGAGTTAGTGGGATTAATTATGATGTTTATATCTGTTTTATATCTCCCTTAAAGGTGAAGCTCTTCCTGTAAAAACTACAGCTAGATTTGATTTCATCATTAACACAAAAATATTTTCACAAAAAAAAGCTTTGTATTGTATTTTCACTTACATTTTTTTAATGTTGAAATTTTACAACTTTTTGGTGTTAATTCTACACCTCATCTGGAAAACATGATTTTAAGGAATCTGGCCAAGATCATTTTCACTTGTTCCACTGGCAGATTTTAATTCAAGATTTGTTGATTTTTTTTGCTAAATTCAAGGTATTTAATAATTCAAGGTATTTAATAATTCATGGTATTTAATTATGATTAATCAAAATTAACCCATAGGAACACAGCAATTGATCCGATTAAAAATTGGAATAATTGGACAGCACTAAAATAAATACTTTACATTCAACATCTGTTATAGGTTTTTGTGTTTCCTGGTGAACCTGAAAAAATGACTCAGGCCATTATTCTCACAACAACGACAAATAAAACAATGCTGTGCACCGTGCGCTAAGATTCCTTCATATTAACGTGGACGACAGATCTGCCTGTGCTGCTACAGTCACACTGAATGTTTTACACAGTAAAACAAAAGAGAAAAAAAGTGACTTAAACTAAAAATAAAACTACTGTCTCTGATGTTGCAGTCTTTGAATAAATAAATAATTACAAGAAAAGGCCAAAAATCCTATAGATATCTGTGGTTACACATTAAAATATCCTCAATAATAAAGGATGGAATAGAAGTAATGATCTACCTGTAACCATGGTGATCTGTACGTCTTGACAGACAAACCAAAAGCCTAATGTTCAGTAAAGTTGAAACAGTTTCTTCTCCAGATCTAAAGCCAAAAGAAGTTGTAGTTGAATTCAATCAGTTTAAATCCAGGTGGAATGATTTTAGTTTGAGCATCAGCAGAGGTGGTGGAAGCAGCTACGAAGAGAAAATAAGAAAAGACCATCTGTGGACAGAGAAGAGAAAAAAAAGCACTGGTCACAAATAGGGGATAGCATTCAAATCACAATATAATATATCATGATACCATTAACAAGGCAACTCAATTATATATATATTTAATTTTTTTTCCCATAAAAACTGAATTATACTAGAAATGTCCCCAAATATAAAAATATTTTATTTGATCAGTACAGGATCTGATGCTATATCACAATATAGCAACTTAAATGACCTTTTACAAACACTACAGTTTCAGACCCTGTTCACATTTTCATATTTTATTAGTTCCAAACCAAATTAATTTTTGTACAATTCCAAAAAAAGGAACCAACATCTGCCACTAAGACACAAAAAAGTGCTTTTAGGACGATTCAAATAACCATTATTTAAAAAAAAAAAAAAAAAAAAACAGTGTAAAAATAAAATATAAATACACACAAGAAAAATACAAATATTAAAATGAAATGAGGTCAGTGGTGTCAATTGTAAATGAATGCATGTATTTTACTTGGTACATAAGGAATTATTTAATGGATTTTCCCTAAAAAATTCAAGTACACTACATAGTACTGTATATATATTCATCCCTTCTCTTTCATTTGGTCTATTTATCAGTTCTCTTTTTCTTATAGCTATTTTTTTTTACAGCAGAAATGTTTTAAACTGAACTTACCGACCCCATGAATTATTTCTTAGTGTGATAAAAGTAAAGCATGAGTCACCCCTGAACACATCATAGGATCATGATTCATATCTAAAATTGGACTTACATTTATTTAAGCTGCTGTCACCTGATCCACCAAAGACCATATGCAGATGGAAGTTTGATAGTTTTGAGTCCACAGTCACTTAACATCAACTAGCAAAGTCAGAATGAGCAAGGCACCTATAGGTCCAGGGTCATACGATAGGATTACACTGTTGGGACAAATTTACAAGTTATGTTAAATCCCCCAAAAAAACATCTGGTCCTACAAAATATTGACTGATTATTTTTTTACATGATCAGTTGAGACTTACAGGTTGGTGTTTCATCTTGGTAAAAGAAAATCCAACCACCAATACCAGGAAGAGTGAAAAACCAATGAATAAAGGTATCACATGAGACCGCTGATCTGACGCAGGCACTAAAACAGGTAGAAATTTAAATTAGGCATGAATTTACAATTACTGAAATACAGAAGGACTGAAAAACAAATACGCTCAGAAATGTGTCATTTTGTCATTTTTTATTTTTACCTTTTCCACCCATGTCTGAGTTGGGCTCTAGAGTTTGGAGACTGACTGGTTCCACCTGCGTCTCTGTTGTGGGTGTTTTAATATAGTTTGGATCTGGAAAAATACAAAAAAGTTAAATTAAATATAAGATCAGTATTACAAAAAACAGTAGTCAGGGAATATTGCATCAGTAGTTTTTAACATTAACATTGCTGAACTTGTGATTATATATAAAATAAAATAATAACAAGCCATTAGTGTAAATTTAAATTTTCGCTAAGTTTAGTTTTCTCATTTCTAGTCCAAATATCTCACACTTAAAATCAGACAGAATCATCTAAAGTGGAGATTTTTAGTAAGATATAAGAACTGATTAAAAGGCAATAGAACAAACAACTTTGTTTTATATTTTCACTTAAAGTTTTCAAACTTCTTTGTGTTAATTCTACAGGTCATTTTTACAGTGTATTATTTTTTGTGTTTCATTCTCTTGATTACCATTTCTTTTTATTTCTGTTTTTCAGTTGTCATTTACATGAGTGAAATAAAGACATAAAATCAATCAAACATACTCACCCACAACAAGCGTAACAACTGATTGTTTTGAGTTGCTCTTTAAGTCTGGGATGAAACATCTGTATTGTCCGTTATCTGAAAGTGTGACGTTCTTGATCAGGAGTAAAATGTTCCCTTCTTTGAGAGCTTCAGTGGAGAGTTTTGTTCTTCCAACATACGATGGGAACATCAGGACCACATCTTCACGTCGATTTCGGTAAAGGTAGACATATGATGGGTCCGCTGGGTTCACTTCCAGGTCCAACTTGGACCACTCGACTGTCTTACCCCCAATGTCACATTTAGGATCCACCAGGCACGTCAGGACAATGTCGTCCCCTGGAGCAGCTATGACTGGATCATGTGACCCAACAACCTGGGTCTGACCTATAAAACACACAGCCATTTAGTTTTTTAATTTGGGTCAAAATGATTCAAGGTTTTATTGTCATTTAACCACAGAGAAAGAATTAAATTAGATACTGAGGGAGGACCTGTATTGAGCCATAGCAATAAATAGCTAATAAATGAATATGTTAAAAAATAACTTAAATCTAAGGCTGATAATAGGATAATTATAAGATAGAGCAAACAACTTAGCTTAAAACATAGATAATGATGCTAATTACAACCCAAAATAGGTATTCAAACGCTTTCCATCAGGACATTTTATAGACAATTTGATAGAATAATTTTCTTCAATGACCCAAATTTTTACTTTTAAATTCATTTTTGCTTTATTTGTACCACAAGGGATTATCCAAAATAAGAAGCAAATTTATATAGAAATAACTTTTAAAATTTGCTCTCTATAAAATACTATAAAAAACCTCTGAACAATTTAACTCATTTAATGTATGTCTGTGGAGGACAGACAGACATATGAGGACAACATACAAACTGCACTTTTTATTTTTATTTTTCAAATTGTGAATAAAATGTTGGGGGGGGGCAGCTCATTGCAACACAACGCCTTGTGAAAAACTTCCAAAGGTTATTTTCATCTCAGTAACTCAAGTATCCCCCGGTGGAAAATATGACAGGATGGGGCGTTCACGAGGAATTTTCCAGTTTATAAGAAGGATTTACCATAATTCCCACAGCACCTGAAGGCAGCATAGCTAACAGCAGTAGCCGTGAAGCTAACAGTAGCAGTTAGTTTAAAAGTTTTACTGACATTTGTCCAGATTTCCAAGTCGCGTAACTGGTTCCGAATGAGCTCATGTTAACAGTTGACATTTATTTTCCGTAAATTGTGTCTGTAAAAACAGAATACATGTTCCGGAATGGATAACTGCACCCAGGACCTCCATGTTTGTTTTTAAACAATGAGCGCTGCCTCTGGCTGACCACGCCCCCCGAGTTTTCTGCCCAATGACAGGCTCTGTTCAACACATGCGCATAACGCACCGACAGGATCAGTCATTCATTCATTCATTCAAAGACACAGAAGCTACGTCCATATGTTAAAATAAAAAATAAAAACACACAGTAAAAAAGAAAAGAACGAGTGTGAATCCATTTAGTGTTGATCAGCAGTGAGACCACATTTTACAAAATAAACCTTAACGTCTCATTTATTCACACCGTATCAGTAAAAGGCTAGAACTGGATTGTATTTACCGTGAAACCAAGCAGAGAATTCACAGTGAACAAACACATGTTTACTAAGAATATATTTGTTTAAACAGACAGAAGAGTACATGGTTAGTTAAGTTACATCTGCTCAGTGTCTACACTCAACATATCAACCTTCATAAATCTGCTTACCTCCAACAGCCGACAAAAAGACAAAAGGAAAGTTTATAAAGATCCAAAAGGCACACATAGAAGTACAAATATCCAAACGGACCCTGAACATGACAGAACACTGACTGAACACGTGTGTGAAATGTGTGTGAAGAGCTACACATTTTAAAGAAGCAATTAGCCCCCGCCCACAAAGAGGAAATCCCATGACGCACATGACTCAATAGTTTGTGTTGTCATGGTTGGGAAGCACATGGAATGTTCCAGTCTGTTGATGTTTAATCTCATAGTGACTAAACAAGTCTAACATGTTTGGGCAAAACTAGACATGTCTCACTGTAAAATATAAATGTGAACAAGTGTATTTTTGTGTAGTTGGACCCTAGGGCCTCCTACAACTAATTGCAGATGAAGCTCAACTATTAATCAAAGACCCCCTCCCCTCCGCCCATCTACATCCTGTCTATCTTAATTGAGTTTAAAAAAAAATGTACCAGATGAATCATGATGATGGATTAATTCATGTTAATTAATGTATTAATTTTGTCAGCCCTAGTAATTAATGATTATATTTTGAGAGAAAAATTGCAACTGTATTTTGTAATAATCTTCTCAAAATCTAATAACTTATGTAATGCAGTAAAAATGATTATAAAACAGTTGATTACAAAATGTGGCTTCATCCCCAAATGAAAAAAATGATTACATTTTGGATGTTGATAACAAAATGTGTCTTAATACACGTCAAGTACTATACACTAGTTAGAAAAAGATAAAAGACTCTTGTGTGATCCATTTGGAAATTTATGTAAATAAAAGTCATGACAAAGTCCTTTCTGTTGTTTTTCTTCCACGTTGTCATTGTGACTCATCATGAATAAGCAAATCTATCTATAATTCAACAAATGTGTGTTTGTAGTGTGTCCTGTTTGTCTGTGGAACTCAGAACACCTGCACAACACCAACAAATTATCCAAAATTTAGAGGGTGACTTTGCAGTACTATGGTGGATTGGAGTGCGAAGGTTAACGTCATTACTATATAAAACTGAAACGTCATTTTACTAATTCCACTAACAGTAACAACTGACACCATTAGCATTATCATACTCACATATACACTTCCAAAACAGCCCCAACTAATTATTATTATAGTCTTTCTTTCTGCTCCTTTCAACTTATTTCACCCACTTCCACAACACATCTGACATTTTCTACAGTTTTGCACTAGTTTATATTAATTCCAAACACCATTTACAGCAGAGCCTAAATAAACCAGAATTGAGGGTTTTTTTATTATTCTGTTTCAGTCACTGCCATAGCTTTCACTTTTCAATCTAAATACACCTCATGAGACAGACCAAGATATTTTTGGGGACAGCCCTAATGCACCTAAAAAAATAAAACAGGCATAGAATGACAACACAGATAAGTCCCAAATTATCCTGACAAAATGAAACTCATCATGTACACAAGAATACCCTAGTGTATATTCCAGCGTGATGCAAGAATATAATATAATATAATATAATATAATATAATATAATATAATATAATATAATATAATATAATATAATATAATATAATATAATATAATATAATATCATATCATATCATATCATATCATATCATATCATATCATATCATATCATATCATATCATATCATATCATATGTTTGCTGTAACACTGGTCTATCAGTAAAATGCTTCCAGATAATAAATGTTCCCACATGTATGTTACTGATAAAAGAAACTCAAGTCTTAAATACTGGTTGGCTCAAGTTTCCAAGATAATTCTGAGGTCAAGATGTTAAATTCTGAGAATTAACAGTAGAATAGGTTTTAGTCCAAAGGAATATTAGTGTCAGATCTACTTCAAAACACTGTCTGCACATTATGATCCATTCACTTTTGACTTTTTATCTGATCATTTTGAATTGTATCTTATAATTTTCACTTTTTAACTGATGATTTTGACTTCACTTAATGTGTCTTATATATGAAAATCCTTCATAAAAAACATTCATTGACAGTTCACCCTATATTGTGGAAAATACAGTAATTATATAATGTGTTTTAGTCTAATATAGTGACTTATAAACTATTGGGGCAGGGTCCTAAATGGACATTAGTAAGAACACAATAATGGTCTTTTCTGCCTTTTTTCTTTGTTTTAACAGTATTTTTTGCATCACTCACCAATTTTCTCCAAAACAACCGACATTGGAGATGAGATATTTTATTACATGACAAAGAATGATTTGAATGTTGCAAAAAAAAACACAATAACTGCAGTTAGTGCCTTTTTGTTTTTGTATTGTTTTGTAGGACACAATAGAACTATGTCGTTTTAATAGAGTTATATTAAAATATGTGACTCAATGTCTTGGAGTGATTACATACAGAGATAAATTAATTTTCGAAGAGTTATAAAAGTACCAGTAGGACTTAATAGGTTAAAAAAGTATATTCAACGGTATAAAAAAAAAGGTTTGCGAATGAGGTAACAGGAAGCTGAAGAAGACCAGATATTTGAAGCGCAGATAGTGATGTGCATCCTGTGTCAACAACAACCTGAAAACAGTATTATTGCAGCAGGAGGCTATGATTGCAGATGCAGATATAGGTGCAGACATATTTACATGTAGACGGATGTAGATATAGATTAAAAAAATACAGATGTAACAAACCCTCCAGCTCTACTGGTCACAGTCGCAGCATGGAGTTCATCACACTGTGCACCGTCGTTGGTAAGAGTGTGTCTTTGGTTTCTTTAAAACTGTTTAGTTGCAGGTTTTAAGGGGTTTAACAACATTATTAGTTTCTAGTCCAAATATGTCATCATGCTTAAAATAAAACTTTTCAGTCAGATATAAGAATTGATTTATAGACAATAGATCTGGACAAATATGATTTAACAAATTTGACCAACATCATTTTCACTTGTTTAATATTTTGTTTTTCTTTACTTAATTCAAGGTTATGCTTTTATATATATATATATATATATATATATATATATATATATATATATACAGTATATATATATATGTGTGTGTGTGTGTGTGTTGCGCAGGTCAACCCACATTTTTAAAAAGTACTTAGTGGTCTTTACGAAAATCACATGACCTTTGACCTTACTCACATACCTGCATTTATTTCTGTTTTAAAATTTTATGTCATTGTTTTTAAGTTAATATTTTGAGAAAATATTTTTGTTTTGCTTCATCATTCAAAAGTTATCAACGCTAACGCAGCGTCTAAACCAGGGGTCGACAACCTGTAACACACAAAGACACATTTGAACCTGTTTCCACAGAAAAGAAAACACTGGGAGCCTTTATATCATAGGATACTTCCAACATTGTTTGTCACCTTCACAGAAATTTAGTTAAAGAAGCGTATTTAACAAGTTATTTTAATATTTATCTCAAAACGAAGTGACCGACCGCAAACCTGAATATCATGAAAAATATTTTTCACTGACTGTGTTTACCTGCGCACTTCGAGTCAGCCCACACATCACTGAGATTATATATATATATATATATATATATGTATATATATATATATATATATATATATATATATATATATATATATATATATATATAGCTTTATTCAAGATTATTTTCTTGCTTAAGTTATTGGTCAGATTTAGATTTAATTTTTCCCAGTGAACGACCAAGTGTATTTTTATCATTTCTTTTCCAAATATCTCATCAGACTTAAAATCAAACAGAATCACCTACAGATATAAGAACTGATTTATAGACAAAAGATCTGGAAGATGATTTACAAAATGTGACAAAGATCATTGTCAGTGTTTTCCTTACGTTGTCGTCCTCTGTTTCATTTCTCTGCAGCATCCCTCACAGTTGTTCCATATCGACTCCAGTTCTTTCAGTATGAACAGGTTCGTCTGAGTTGTGGGGAGCACGGAAACTCATCTAAGTGGTCGATAAAGAGGAAGACATCACGTAACATAAATGAAGTGGACCCCCCATGGACACAGAATGGATCTGTTTGGTTAATTGAGACCATTTACCATACGGACAGTGGACTGTACTGGTGTGAATCTGAAGGACGACGGTGCTCCAACGTCATTAATATCACAGTCACATGTATGTCCAAAGCTTTTTTTTATTCACTACCTAACATTCTGTGGTAATCATTTCATGTTTCAGTGAAATATAAGAACACATTTTTAGACAAAAGATCTAGAAAATTTTATTTCAACAAATCTGAGGAGGGTCATTTTCTCTTGTTCCATTGGCAGGTTTTTGTACAATTCAAACAATTTTTTTGCTAAACTTGTTTTTAGAGTGGTATTTTTTACAGTGTGAGCATCCAATGGATAAAATCAACACAAGAGTTTTTATGATAGTCATCTATAGTGGAATATTATTTTGTTTGGATGATATTATCATGTGTTAAAGTGTTGGACAGTCTTCTGACAATCACAGGGTTCGTTGCCACAGCACAGACCTGTGCCTCACAGTCAAGAGTTCAAAAGTAAAGACTGAATCATGCACTAAAAACACAAAATCTGAGGCAATAAGGTCAAAACAAGTCAAATATATGTCCATGCAGCCAAATTATTTCACTTAAAATTAATCTTGAATTCAGATTGTTAAATCTAGAAGTAGGCAGGTCGACAGGATGATGTAAAAAATCTTATAGCGCTAAATAATTACCATTTTTAATCAGATTAATCACAGGGTTGCTATGGATCAATTTTGATTAAATATTAATTTTTGATCTGTATAAATTTTTTGGGAGTTTTGGATTTTTTTATCCATCTGTATCATTAAATCCAAAAATGTACAGAAAAACTATGTGACCAATTTCCATGAAATTTTCAGGAAAGGTGCAAGGTGGTCCAGAATAAATCCCATTAAAATTTGGTGAATGTAGGTCAAAGGTCACAGTCACCAAAAATGTCTTTTCGCAATAATAAGAGGTAGGACAAATCAGGTCAAATATATGTGCAAGGGGGCGGGGTTTGTTGTCCCTGACGCCACTTGTTTTTTAGTGGTTGTTCTTCTGTGATGCTAACCGGAAGCATGCTAACCGGAAGCATGCTAAGCAGAAGTATGCTAACGTAAAAAGGGTGTGTAGCACCACCTATAATTTGGGAGTCCAATGTTCTAAACATTCACTCCTGTCCTTCAACCACAGGCCAAAATAAACAGGTCCAAACTCAGCATCCACTCATTCAACAGTGTTTACAGTTAAGAACTTAATCAGATTAAAACAATCATTCAAATTTCTAAGTCTATGTAAACGTACTGAGTGACTGTTCACACCTAAAACAGATTTCACAGCTCGTCTGTTCCTGTTTTTCCAGCTCAGAATGTGATCCTGGAGGCTCCCAGAGTTCCCATAACAGAAGGAGATGATTTGACGCTGAGCTGCAGACACAAAACCCCCTCCCCTAACAGAACATCTGACTTCTACAAAGACGGGGTTCTGATCGGGAGCAGCTCCACAGGAAACTTGACCCTTCACAGCGTTTCTGCGTCACATGAAGGACTGTACATGTGTAACATGTCTGCATCTGAACCTTCACCATCCAGCTGGTTGAGCGTCAGAGGTGAGGTCGACCACAGAACCAGACTCAAGTTCTGCATGTTTAGCACCTAGCATGAAAAACACGGTTTCGTCCAAATGTCGACAAAGTTTCAACAGAAAGATCCGATCAGTAAAGAAAACTCAGTCACTGTAATAATAATAATAGTTATAATGATTATATAATAATGATAATAATAGTAATAATCAGGTTGCAATTAATCAACAAACCAGGGAGGGGGGCTGTTCCGACAGGACCGCCTTCCGGAACTTTTACAGGAACCAGTGGAGTTCCTTCTCCAGGGTAGGTACTCAAGAACGGCCCGGTAGGCGACTGCGCAAATCGTAGGCGGAACCCGGGAAAAGTTCCACCTTAAACGCTAGGATTGGAGAGGCAGCCTGTCAGTCAAACTAATTCCCCTGCCTACTTTCTTGATTAGAAAAATTCATTCATAACATCCTGCGACAGCCACAGTGGAATGAGTTCGCCTTCATTACGTCGTTTAAGTCCATACTAGATTACGTACAGGTACTACTCAGAAAATTAAGAATATCGTGTAAAAGTTTTTTTATTCAGGTAACTCAACATAAAAGGTGAAACCAATACATTTATAGACTCATGACATGTAAAGTGAGATATATCAAACATTTATTTGTTGTAATTTTGCTGATTATGATTTAAATCTTATTAAAACTTCAAACTCAAAAACTCAACAAATTTGAGTTTTGCTTGAAAGTGAGTTTTCTGAAGCTGTACATCCTAATTAGCAAAATCAAAACAAATGAAAGCTTGCAATATATTGATTTGCATACTATTTGTCTATATAATATGTACATTCCACCGTACAGAAATGTAAGCACCTTTTCAGGATATTCTAATTGTCCGAGTATGTCTCTGAAACAGCTCAGCCAATCAGAAGCAGAGTTTGGCTGGGCGGAAGTTGCACAGATTGGTTGTTGCAAATGACATCATCAGATCGCGACAAACAACTCAATAGTTGGTGGAGGAAGTTTTTATTTATTTATTTATTTTATTTTATGTAACATAAACAAATGGTGGAGGACGTTTACCACACGACGAACCAAGAAGTGTCTATGTCGAGTCTGGTTGTGATTTCCTCTTCTGCTTTGTTTTGGCGCTTTTTATTTGTGATGTTACCATAGCAACTGATGATGATGTCATTGCAAGGTTCTGACAGGGTCATTCTGTATGACGAGTGAGACACAACGTCTGAGAGGACCGGGCGAACTCACGGCCCGGTCAAAGTACGTCCCCCAAAAAAGTTCTGATAGTGGAAACACAAACGTGTGGGTCGATGTATAAATGACCCACACCCAAATGTTTTTTAAACTAACCCGCCCACAACTGGGACCACAATAAATATATTTGAAAAGGACACACCTGACCCGCTTCTCGACCCACATTTTTAAAAAGTAGGGAGTCAGATTGGGACGGTTTGGTACAGTTCAGATAGTCTCAGTCTAGTTTAAGACAGAATTAAGACTTGGTAGAATGTGTTCCATGTTTGTTCGCATTGAGGTCAAACTGTGACATTTTTGTTCTAAAGGGCGACATCCTGATGCGTCTGAGGCCACCTTCACACATATTCTACTTCCTGTTGTGATCATCAGCCTCATGATGGTGGTGTTGTTAGTGTCGATCTACATCTGGAGACGCCACAAAGGTCAGCATGTTTTTGTGTAAATACCACAACATTTATGTGGTGGGACACCAGAGGCGAAAAATGAGCAAAAGAAGCACGAGAAGAAAATTACAGTAAAACCACAAGTTTTCAATAACATGAAAATCACTGTTTTCCTCTCATGTGTTTGTCATCACACTTCACATCACACTACATTTGATCTACAGTGGTTAAGACCAACTAAATAATAATAATAATAATAATAATAATAATAATAATAATAATAATAATAATAGCAATAACGATGATAATAATAATAATAATAATAATAATAATAATAATAATAATAATAATAATAATAATAATAATAATAATAATAATAATAATAATAATAATAATAATAATAATAATAATAATAATAATAATAGTGTCATCATCTATAAATAATGACAAGTCAACATTTTTGTCTTTGTTTTAGTATAAAAAAAACCCATTAAATTATGGAAATACTTACTTTTATAAACTATCAAAAAAGGTTGGAATAACCTGGGAATAACAAAGAGAATGAAAGGTTAATTTTATCAATTTATTCTACGGCCCTCTAGAACGTCCCGTTCACTTTGAATGACGTCAGCGGGCGGATTTTTTTCGATAACCGCCCTCTGCGCCGTTAACACCCGCTGCCCATGGCAACGGGTTTTGTCACTTCAGATTCACTGTACCATATCACTCCGCAGGTAGTTCGGCCACTTTTAAAGTAAATATTAGCTCGGTTGTAACTGCTAGCTTATCCAATGTTAACCTATGCTAATGTTATCCTTACCGTAGTCAGGAAATCAGGGTAAATATCCGTCCTCATCTCGTACAGAATCTCCAGTATTTTACCCCTCAGTTAACTCCTCTATGCTGGTTTTTATAAAACATGGAGCGGTTTCAGTTAGCTTCGTTTTCAGTATTTATTTGCAGGAACGGGACAACACCTGCTCCAGTCGCAGACCTGACTGTGTACACCCGTCTTTCTCTTTTCTTCGCCTAAAACTCTCTGTACCCCCTTCTGTCTGCCCCGCCTATTTCACAACACTAGTCTGTTAGAGTAGAGACAGTAATAAACTGTTATAACCCGTAGAATAAGCCTTCGGCATCGGGGTGTTGTTTGCCCTGTAAGGGAATATTTTTCTGATAGTAACTCGTGTTCCATGTATTATCCCTTGCGTATATTATTCAATTTACAGAAATTGAAGTTTGTAACATTTAGTTAATACATTATGTTAGAAAACTATTGTTTTTTTTCTCCTAAAACCTTTTTGGATGATAAATATTAACAAAAATTAACTGATAAGGTCACAAAAATGTAATCAATTTAGTCAGAAGATTAGATTTTTCAAACTGAAATTAGCATAAAAACTTGAACCAATTCAGAAAAATAGATTTCATTTTTTTAATTCAATGATACCCAATGACCCCCCCCCCCAAAAAAAAGGTTTGTGTAACACAGAGTCATCTTTTCACCTGCAATAACAAAGAGGTACATACTGAATGTTTACTTTGATTTATTTTTAGTTTTCATCTATGTGTCTTTCAAAATGTTTTGACGCACATGCAAAACCAAAAGCCACATTGTGGTGCGTCATTAGGAAGTGACTGTTTATATATAAACAAACTGTTCAATGGAACAATCTAAATCTGACCAGGTGTATTTGTCTCATTTCTAGTCAAAATATCATATCTCATCACTCTGTTAGTTTGGAGGCAAATACATGATCTGGACACAGAAATTTTTTTTGTGTTTATATCTCAAATATGAAATGACATAAATAGGTTTTTTTCAGGCTCTTTACTTAAATATTATTTATGGACGTCATACTGAATATTCAGACTATAGTGTCTCTGCTCTGTTAGTTTGAAGGGAAATACATGATCTGAACTGAAAGTTAACAAAGACACACACACTATTTACAATATGCTCATTAGAACGGCATCATATTAAAGAACTTTTGGAACATATTATTTGCTATATATACAAGATATTTTCATTCAAGATTTAATAACTTGAATGAAAATCAAGATGATCAATGGATAAGGTAAAGTACTTTATTTGTCATTACACACTGTGCAACGAAATCTGTCCTCTGCATTTAACCCATCCTTGATGCCATTGGGGTAACCTAGGACCAGTGGGCACCCATGGGTGGCACCAGGGGACCCATCTCCTGCTGTAGAACCAAGCTAATGGTCAGAATCACCTGGCTGGAGGATTTTTTTGGATGATGGGGGAAACCGAAGCACCCGAAGGAAACCCATCCAAACACAAGGAGAGAAACATGCAAACTCCACACAGAAAGGCCCGCACGGTCCAGGTCTGAAGCAAGAGCGCTAACTGCTCAACCACTGTACTGCCAATGCAGTGTAAAGATGTGTAAAAAGAATTCTTATTTTACAATAACAACACCACTAAATACAGAGGATAAAATTCTAATAGATTGTGATTAATCAATTAGAAACATTAAATATAGAGGAAAAAATATTTGGAAACTCCAAGAAAAGCAACACTGGATCTTTATGCAGTGAGTTAATGATAATTGTCCATTAGCCTGGGTTAAGTGAAACAGGAAATATTAATGAACAACCTGTAAACTAGTAAACGTACTAGTGTATGAAACTAATCTGCAGTTTTTTAAAAACTGCATTACCATCTTACTTCATTCGACCAAAATGCAAATCAAATCAAATGTGTGGGGGGTTTTTTTGAGGGGCATTTTTGTGTTTTCAGTTTTGACTGCTCAAACATCTGTAGTGAAACCTAAAATCCACCCACGGACTGAAACTGCTGATGTCGCCTGCAGGTAAAGCGCGAGACGTGTCTTACACTGATGTTATTATTGCGGAGGACGTACAACCACGGAGGATCAAAGGTAAAACACACATGGAGCTGCAGTTTGGTCTCAGTATTTGGACTCAACGTCATATATATATATATATATATATATATATATATATATATATATATATATACACATACAAATAGATATACATATACAGTGGTACCTCTGCTTACAAAATTAATTCCTTCCAGAAGTGTTTTCGTACCGTGAAATTTTCATTAAAACTAATACCTAATTCATTCCAAGGCCCCCAATACTACCCCTCAAACCCTTTAAAATTTATAGAGAAATACCGATTTTGTATGAAATATATGTTAAAAGAAAATGTAGATTTAGATTTTATCCCGTCCAGACACCAGCTGTGTTAGTGTAGATACAAACACCACCACACCAGGTTTTACCCGTGAGAGCATGGGCTGAATATTGTTAGCACGTCCAGGCTAAAGTCGGTGTCAGAAGAGTTGATCCACATCTGGGTGAGAATGAGGATACATCAGTCCGGTGGATCATGTTTGGTGTTTAAATCCAGCTTCACGTAGGCAGCGGCAGTAGAAATAGGTTAGCTTAGCTTAGCTGTAAATCCACCGCAACAGCCGCCTTCTACTTCCTCCCACAGAGGCTCCACCTCCGATACCTCCGGAGGCGGAGCCTCTGTGGAAGGAAGACTCTGCTGTAGAACGATCCGCGTCTCCGGGCTTGCAGAGTCCAAGTGTTGAACAATTTTCCTTAAAGTGATGGTAGTTTATCGGTCATATACTCTTCTTGCACCGTTCAGCTGAACTTTTGATATGAAAAGCACTGGTCTATGTGGAGAAATGAACGTTAAAGTGTCTGTTACCGGGAGACACAGCAGCACGTCCATGATGACTGAGGGTCAAAGGGTAACGAAAATCATCATGGCCAATGGGATGCTACGTACGTGACGTATTTATGTAAATTATGTAGTTGCGTAAAGGAATGTTAGGAATGTAATGTATTTTTGTCTGGGAGGTTTTAGGTTCCTTTCGTTAAGACAATTTTCCTTAGTATTCAGAGACGAACAAAGGTTTTTCGTCACTTGGAAGTTTTTGTTAGCAGAGGCTTTCATATGTAGAGGTACCACTGTGTATGTATGTATATATATATTATATATGCACACATACATACACACAATTCCATTGTTTGTACTTGTATTGAACTCAGTATCCATAAATATAAATTACAAAACTGATCTTCTCATAATTTCAGAGAGAGAATCATCCATGACTGATTGTAAATGTTTAACTCAAAAAAAACCTCTAAAATTGTCCCAAAATTGTCCAAAAACAACAAAAAAACTCCAAAAACAACTCAAAACCTACTTAAAAACAATCATCTAAAACAAAACAAACCACTCCAAAATTGGATTAAGCAACCCAAAAAATAATCCCCCGAGAAAAACCCAACATCAACAACAAAAATTACCCAAAAACAACTCGAAACCCACTTAAAAACAATCTTAAAAACACACACACAAAAAACCCAAATCATCTAAAACAAACCAAAAAAACACCCAATCAACCAAAAAAATTGTCCAGAAAATAACCCAAAAATCCTCTAAAAAACAGACAGTTTATTAATCCCAAAGGGTTAAAGGTTTGTGAACTCCATTGCACACACACACACACACACACACACACACACACACACTCACACACACACAAACACACACACACACACACACACAATAACATTAAGAGTTAACATAAATAAAATAAATGAATGAGATAAAATAAATGAATCAATAAAAGTGACAAGAGCCCTAAAACACAATAACACACATATCCAGAAAGACATTTTCCAATTATGGGATCAATAATATCACTTCTATTCAAACACAGTTTTCTGGAAATCCAGAAAAGTAAAATGTAATAAAATTCCATTCTATTTTAATTTGTTGAAAAAAATGTGTATTTTAAAATCAGTTATAAAACATGTCTATATATGCTAAGTCTGATATATTATAAAATATATCAGACGTTTTTTTTCTACCTATAAAATAATATGATGAAATACACTTAAAAATAAATAAAAGAAATACTGTCTTTTACATCAGTGGAAGAACATGTTAAAATGAAACCATGACTTTTACAGGGTTTTGTAGACTCATTTGCATATATATATATATATATATATATATATATATATATATATATATATATATATATATATATATATATATATATATACACACACACACACACACACACACACACACACACACATATCTGCAACTCGTACGTCATCATTTGCGGTACACTTCATCCAAATAAAAACTATGATGAAATGTAAATACTTTGAATTAATCGCTGGCATTTATGGGAAACTAGTTTCCATGAGGTCTGTAAAGCACGTGTATTTGTTTTGTTTTGCCTAGAAACGGGTTTTGATTGGCTCGATTTGATGACGCTGTCTCCTTGGTTACGTAAAAAAACAGAACAACGTAACTTCCTTTATGTTTTTGTTCATGTGATTTTTAAAACAGAGTTAGTGGGATTAATTATTATTATCATTACTGTTATTAATTATTATTATTATAATACCATCTTTCTGTGTGGTGTGTAGGGACAGATTTTGTTTTAATACCTTTTTTAAAGCGGAAGTAGAGCTAACTAGTCAAAGACGTATGCTGCCTTCAAGTTCTATCGGAAAGATGACACTTATATTTGCATTAAGTGGTGTTCAAGTGGTTTTGTTGTCATAGCAAAATGAAAAACTACAGACACACCTACTGCTTGGGTAATACAGTTTTGGTTTTGTTAATCTGATGCACTTTATGTTGTCATTAATCTTTTGAACTTTATGTTGCTGAGGTTTTTTTGTTTTCCCCCTAAAAATATACATTTTGAATATAAAAAAAAGATCATAACACAAAAAACAGAAGTTATAATCAGGAAGGTGGAGCCCATGCATGGGAAATTGAAATAAAAGTAAATTAATCAATTAAAACATTTAAAAAGTTTAAAATGTAAATTTAAAATAAAGCAAAAATATCCATATAAACACGAATTTTAAAAACCAGTGATAAACGGATTCTACATGTAGCTTTCATGTTCAAGTTCTGGGAAATATTAGAAAAGTATATTTCGATTTCATTAATCAAAACTGGGGAAAAATAAAGATGAATATGAAAATTTACATTTATAGATATAAAATTGGTCAAAAATAATAATTAAATTGCCCTTTTAGTTGTTTGTGTTCATATTTTTTTCTATGAAAGCCAAATATCTTGTTTGGAGTCACAGCAGGAACTTGTTTACACTGATGTACAGAGACAAACAACAATAGTTATCCAGTTTAACCAATGAACATATGTCTTTGGAAGCCAGAGAGAACCCACACACGAGGAGAACAAGCAAACTGCGCTTTTTTGTTTGTTTTAGTTTTTTTTTTTTAATTATTTTGTAAACGGTGTGTGTGCTTGAACGCTTCTAACAGCAGCAGAAACTTCATGAAAGCACTGTTTATAATTATTCGCTATTATACCTCGTTATTTTCATCGTAGCCTACAATTTTTGTATCCAAATGTTCCATTTTCCCAGAGGAAAAAATGTTAGGAGGGGATGTTCATGTGCAATTTTCAACTTCATACACATAATTCCCACAGCACTTTAAGGCAACATTAGATTTGACCTTCGTAAATGCATATGAATGGTTTAAACCGAAGTCATATTTTGTTTTATACTAATTAACGCGGTGTTTTAATGTCACAAAACGTTAGCCGAATTAACCATTAGCTGAACCTGTTCACAATTAATGGATCAGTTCATGTAAAAAACCCAACTATTTTACTGTAAACACGATAAAAACGTAAAAATATGTCAATTCTCAGGGAAGTTCCGTGGTTACAGTTTTCGGTTCTTTTCATCTTTTTATCCAACACATTCATTCTTGGAAGGTGACGTGATATATTTTCAAATCTATGTAGTTTCTATAAGTTTCAACTTACCCCTGAAACTGTTGAGACAGGTTTTAGTTTGCGAATTATGGAAAGTACGTGAAATAGTTTCTCTCTCTCTCTCTCTCTCTCTCTCCTCTCTCTCTCTCTTTCGTTAACCCTTTCACTCCAGACGTGTCAGCACACCACACCGACGCATTCTGATTAAATGGTTTAGTTTAAATATTCCGAAAAATCTACTGTATTTATTTATTTATTTATTTATTTATTTATTTATTTATTTATTTATTTATTTATTTATTCATACTGTGTTTTTACCTACTTTTATTCATGGAACAGGTGTCAAAAAGCAACTGATTTAGAAAAAGGAAAAGTACAACTACTTGGACCAAATTACAATATTACTTAGTCCTATTTTTAGTTGGGTTTTTTTTGGTTAATTTATTGCACATCTTTCCATGTTATTTATTATTTTGCAAATATGTATTAGTTTTTTGTTGTTTTTTTTGCTTATTTGGTTTATTCTTCTACATTTTGTTTGTTTTATATTTTTTTCTTTTAATTTTGTTCCATTTGTGTCTTATTTTGTTCATGTTACTTATTATTTTGTTGGTTTATTATTCATTTTTATTCATTTAAGGTTAGGGTTTGAATTAGGAAAAAGTATCCAATGATTATGTAGTATTTTGAAGAAAAATTAACTTGTGTTTGTTGCATCTAAAAAACATGGTTTATTTATATTACAACATTGCATTTAAAGGGTTAAAAATGTGGCAATTATTGAGTATTTACTGTAGCATGTTTTATTTTACAGCTCAACTTGATTAAATATGGAAAAAACGTTAAGAGTTAAAAACAAACTGCATGTTTTATTTATTTATTTATTTATTTTATTTTTTTTATATTATTCCACAAGTGTGTTTTTTTTTCCACACACTTGGTGCTTATCGGACCTTTTGGGACATAATATACCAAAGGGTTTAAGGTAGTTTAGAGAAAATAATGCACTTTCTGTTTTCTCATCTTCATCTTTGTGTTCATATTTTTTTTACAGATGTGGAAGCTGCTGAAAATACGTCCACTTTCTACTCCACCCTCAATCTGGCAAACATAGAATATTAACAGAAAGTCTGAAAAATATGGAAATATGGTCAATTCAATGAAAAACTGAAAGAATGTATTGAAGAAGATTAGGCTCACTGGGAAAAAAAAACGTTTAACATATATTTTAAATATTGTACCATAAATATATATGTGTGTTTGTGTAGTCTTATTAAAAAAATAATAATAAATTCTGACTCTTTTCCTTAAAATTCTGAGTTTAAATGTTGAAATTAACAATAATAAAAATGTATGTTTGACCTTAATGTTTTGGTTTTTGCCCAGTGAAAGAAAGAAAGAAAGAAAGAAAGAAAGAAAGAAAGAAAGAAAGAAAGAAAGAAAGAAAGAAAGAAAGAAAGAAAAAAAGAAAGAAAGAAAGAAAGAAAGAAAGAAAGAAAGAAAGAAAGAAAGAAAGAAAGAAAGAAAGAAAGAAAGAAAGAAAGAAAGAAAATAAATTAAGATCCAATATTTGTCTAAAGAAAACAGGCAGAATTTTTACTTTAATCTCAGATTTGAGTTTAAAGTAATGTTAATAATAACAATTTAATTATTATTTGACCTTTATGGGTTTGTTCCGTTGTTTTCCCAGTGTTCCTCATCTTCTTCTGTGGACAGAAATATTGTTGTTTATCTCCAGTTGTAAATCGGTGTCATGTGTCTGTAAATACCAGTGAGCTCATACTTTCACACAGTGCAGGGTTTCAATCAACTTCCCCACTGAACTCTCTCTCTCTTTTCCTCATTTTTTATGAATATGTAAATAATCCAGAAACCTAAGCTGAGTTTTTTATACTGTGAAAGTGTTTAACCTGAAAATCAAGCAGAACATTTTATTCTATGTTGTGTCATTGGTGTTTTTTTGTCATTATACTACACTCCATCGTTCATCCCCATCCTCAGAGCTTATATTCAGTAACTGTAGAAAGACGGCGAGGAGAGATGATCGCCACATCATCAGCGTACAAGGCAAGGAAAATATATTTGTATATCATATTTCATGTACAGGACAATTCAAGGTGCTTTACACAAAAACAGAACAGAAGAAAATAACAATTATAAAGATGTATTAAAAGACAATTAAAATACAGACATAAAAACATTTAAAAGCAAATGAGAATCTAAGTCAAAGCTCCAGTGAACAATAATGTTCTCAGACCATGTTTTCTTTTTTAGATATATTTTATAGTTTTTAGCGAATATGTGATGCGAACATGTGTGTGGTGTATTCTGGTTGCCAAGCAACGGCATTTCATTGTCAGATTTACTGTTTTCTGAGTTTCTGTACAATAAAGGAAATCTATCTATCTATCTATCTATCTATCTATCTATCTATCTATCTATCTATCTATCTATCTATCTATCTATCTATCTATCTATCTATCTATCTATCTATCTATCTATCTATCTATCTATCTATCTATCTATCTATCTATCTATCTATCTATCTATCTATCTATCTATCTATCTATCTATCTATCTATCTATCTATCTATCTCAGGTGTACAGGTAGTTTGTTCCACAGGTGAGGAGCAGAACAACTGAATGATGACCAACTTTGTTTGGTTCTGATTTTGGGAACACACAGTAAACCTGTTCCTGATGACCTATGACCCCAGGGCTCTGGATGCTTCATATGGAACCAGCAGGTCTAGGATGGATTTGGGTCCAAGGTTGTTTAGTTCTTTATAAACCAGGAGGAAGATTTAGAATTATAACCTTTGACCCACAGGAAGAAAATGTAAGGATTTGAGGAGCGGTACATTTGATGGTTTACCAGAGTGGTACTGATCTACACACATGGACCTCTGTGTATTCAGTAGACATGTTAGGAGGAAGACAGAAACAGTCGATTGCTGAGTGCAGAGTTAGACGCTCTGGAAATTCACAATGTCTTTGCATTGATTTTAAAAAACATAGTCCAGTATTTTATTAGAAATTGAAATGAAGCTGTATGCAACAGGTTATTGTTTTTAAAAAATGAGTTCAACTTATTTTTACTCCAGACTATCCCTTTAAGGGTTTCCTCACACACAGACAACACAGATGTGTGTTGTAAAGACATTTTAAAGACATTAACAAAGTACATTTTGCATCATATGTCCCCTTTAACCCACAGGTGATTATCTGACTCATACATACTTTCCACATGCATCATTATCACAGTCTATAATCGAGGTTTCAGGTCAGTAGGTCCGTGCCACGCCTAGTCCTAGACTACAATCACATTCTTATATAATAGTACTATGGGTGTTTATTTATAGCTGATAACACCAGTTATTCCTGCTTTAAAAAAAACAGTGATGTCAGCCACAGGAGATTCTTTCCATGATGAGTTATTGAAAGAATGTAGTAGGTAATGGTTCATTTAGTTATACCAGGGTGTAGATTTTTTTTCGCATAGTAATTGTATTTGACATTATGACAAAAACCTAAAAATATACAAATATAAGTACACACATCTATACACATTTATATATATATATATATATATATATATATATATATATATATATATATATATATATATACATACATATATATATATATATATATATATATATATATATATATATATATATATATATATATATATATATATATATATATATATATATATATATATATATATATATATTCCTTTTTACTGAAGCACTGTGGCGCCCCCAAGGCTGTATGTTAGATAAAGTCGTGACCGTCTCCAGATGATCTTTTGTTTGTGTAAACATCATGGCTCTAGATAATGTTGTTTCCATGTACGTGTCAAGTGTGAGCGAAGGATGACGTAGAAACTGATTTTAACTGAAAGAGTTAGTCTGGTCTTCCTCTACAGTTAGAACATCTGATAACCTCTAGTTCTGTGTGTTTGAATATTTTAATTTGAAGATTTTTCTCTCCTCGTCATAATTGAAAATTCCACAACATTTTTCAAACTAAATGAATGTGACAGTATGAAAAATATGACGCTTCAGAGGGAAAATCAATCAGTGGAGGAGAGAAATTGTGATTTTCTACATCATAATTAAAATTATTTATCTCATAATTGTAACTTTTTATGCCACAATTGTGAGGTTTTTATCCTAGAATTTTATTTTATCTCACAATTTTTTATTTTTATCTCATAACTACACATTTTAATCTAATATTTCTGATTTTTTTAAAAATTCTTTTTACATTTTTCCTAACTTTCCTGTCCATATCCACAAAAAATAGTAACTGTCATCTGATCAAACACATTATCTACACATAATTCATCTTTGTAAATGTAACTAAAGTTGGAAGAAAAAAGTCCCTTTATTTAAATATGATGGTGAGGAAGATAAAATACAGATTTTTTTAAAACCTAAAACTAAGCATTTAGATAAAAGGAAAACTAATAAAAACTAGCTTGTCAGTTCTAAATCCTAATTAAAACTAACTGTATAATAATAATGACAAAAATGAATAACATGCCATGTCTTGTTTATAGGATGTAATTGTGAATAAGCAGATTTGTTTATTATTAGGCTGATGTTATTGTTCTTTGTTTTTGCCATTTGTATTGTTGTTTTTATTGGATTGTTGTGTATTATTTATGTATTATTATTTATTGTAATTGTATTTATTTTTGTATTAGTACCATTACGTATACTAGGTAGGACTAGAAGTAGGACGGGGTGGGAATAATGGGTCATGTCCTTTACCTCTGTAATTGAATAGTTAAACTTTCAATGTTACATAAATTTGCACATACAATGATAAATAAACATGGGGGAAACACTGAATTAAATGGAAAAAGAAAAAAATAAATACAAGTCAAGTAAAATTAAAATTCTAAAACTACTATAACATTGCTATACGTCCACTGAACTAAAATAACTTTTGACACTGCTGCTGGTTCAGATCCACACGCCGGAGTTTCATCATATTTCAGCAAAAGACTACATTTCCCATGATCCCCTCTGGTTAGACTCAGATTTGACCTGCACGAGTCTTTTATAGCTACGAAAATATTTCACTACAAAACAGGTACGAAACTGCTTTATTTCTCTTTTCTTTTCTTCGCATCGGCTTCCAGGTTGTATAAATAGTTATTAACTCTAGTGTGTGATTGTTTTTAATTCTCTTTGGTTTTATTTTTAATATAGAAATGGCGCGTCGAACTTCAGTTTGTGTCATTCACGAACGTTCAGTTAATTTTTCTGCTTTTTAGATTTGACAGATACACGTATTAATTTCAACAGGAACAGTTTAACTTATATAACATACAGGTTTTATTCGATAGCTGATATAAGGCATTAGAAAGGACGTTAAGATATTGATAGGTGTGGGAACATACATGAGTTAATTATTAACTATAACAACTAAATGCATCTGGAACCTAAAATGGCCGCATTTTTTTAGATGATTTTGCTTTAAATAGTCTGTTTGTTATAAACATATGGCATGAAATGTGGGTTTTTATCGATATTTCTCTTCTGAATAAAATTGAAAGTGAAAGTAATGTCTGGGCAGTAGAATTAAAAACCCAACAACGTTCTGTGTTAAAAGTAAAATAATGTGGTTATTCTATACAGATGTTTTCTTAAAAAGTAGTAAAACATGACTTGGGTTTTTCTTTCCTTACCTCTGATTCCAGGTTAAAAAAAATGTGACACTGTGACATTGCAGGTTTTCTTAAACACCAGAGGGTGCAGTTGAGTAGGAAAATTTACCCAGAATCCACTAAAATGAAATGAATGACAGTGAGATCAAGATAAATTACTGTCAAAAATTTAAGTTTAACCTATAATTAATCAAATAGGCCTTTTTTTTAGCTTGAGAACTCTTGTTTTTGTTGCTTTTTAACCAAAATTTCATCAATGTAAAAATTAAACATAAAAAGGACAAAAATATGTAAGTGCACTATTAACTTTAATAATAATAAAGTATAATGATAAGTACTCTGATCATGTAATGATAATCTGAAAACAGAAATGTAAATAAATGACAGCCGAAAAATAAAAGTTGAGAAGTTTTAATGTTGATAAATTTTTTTAGGATTTTTAAAAATTCTTATTTATGTTAAATAGTCTTGCTGGAATGTTCATAAATTGTCTGAGTCTAATATAATTTTGTGGCTTCAGTTGTAAAATAAGACAATCCAAGAAATGATTGGTCTCCCTGACTATATTTGACATTAATTATAATTATTTTTCTGTACTTCTTCTCATTGTTCCTTTTGATAACAACTTTCTATCGTTATTAACTGTTTCAGAGTTACGAAATTCATCCTTATTTGCTTTTGATGTGTTAGTTGGTCAAGCCATCAAAAATCAATTATTAGTCACCCATTGCTGATCCTTCATTTGAAGACGACACCTGTGATTTAAATATTTCAGCTGCCGAATAAAGCTTAATGTTTATGGTTCATGACATTTAATGACCCAGTCAATTTCCATCACAGTCTATGTTTGACACGCACAGTGTTACAGAAGTTAGTTTTACGACATGTCACCTTTGACCTCCAGAGATCTTAAAAATTAGGAGAATTGTAGAAATCTTTATTCAGCATCATTTGGTACCAATCTGAAAGTTCTGTGAACCGCTGTAACCGATAATATAATGAACTTTTAGTTAATTGTGGCCTTGACCTTTGACCTTTACTCAAATGGATCATTGCACCTGATGTGCATTAGCTATATGTATATTATGTCCATGTAATTTCATGGTGATATCTCAAGTATTCATTGAGTTATAGCATGATATGTCTCTGTGGACACAAATGGATACACACAGACACACACACACACACACAAGGTGATTAGAATAACAATATATGTTATAACAATGTTGAGCAAGCTCAAACTTATCAATATAGTTATTTGTCTTTCTTTAATTCCAGGATGCTTCATGTGATGCTCAGACATGTTCTTAGCTTTAACTGTGGTGCCTTCACTGTCCTCACCTACACTGTGCTTTTACCTGCATTGATTCATCTATGTAACGGTAAGTTACAGTTGTTTTAATTTGGTTTGACCATATAAGCAGAGGTGCACAGGTGGGGTGGGGGCCCCAGGGATTTTTTGCTTGGAGCGCCAAGAGACCCTAACATGGGTCTAACCTTAACTCTAATGCTGCATTCACACTGACAGCGAAAAAAATTGCCTGTGGTCGTTCAGTTGGCGTCACCTGTGCCAGTTCTACGAGGGGGCGGGACTTCAAGCATCATGACAGTTGTTGATGTTTTCACACGACCAACTGTAATAATTTATCTAAACTATATAATTCATGACTAAAAGAGTGATTATGATAAATGAACAAAAACACAACCATGTGATCATTATAAGTCATAAGATCGTCATATTTAATCATTATGTTTGTATTTGTTGTTCGTACAAATAAGTAGGAGTTTATCTTGGAGGGAAAGAGGTGTAATATACATATATGTATACATTTATATTTTTCCCTTCACCATGGATCTCACTGTGGGAAGCCTTCTTTGCGTTGCTTCAGCATATGTGCTGCATAAACGTCGAGCCCAAAGCCGCCGCTCCTTCTGGTTCCATAATGTTCTGAAAACACGGCGTCTCCACAGGGAATTTCAGCGGCTGCTTCAGGAGCTCTGCTTTGATGATGCTTGGTTCTAGTGTTACTTCAGACTGGATAAAAGTCAGTTTGATGACCTCCTTAACAAACCAGTTTCTCCTTCATAATCAGCATTTTTCTCCTCCTGTATTTTTTTCCACCTTGAGAATCCAGATTGGCTCACAATTGGCTGTCGTCGCGGTTGCGTCACTCCTCATTTGCATAAAGTTAAAATTTCTGAACTTTTCTCATCACTCCATTTGCTTGCTTCGCGTCGCTCGCCGTCGCCTGAATCACTCCTTGTCGCCAGCGGACATTGAAAATGAATGACAGCTGGTCGCTCAGATGGCCTCTGTCACTGTCAGTGTGAATGCACCATAACTGGACTTGATACAAATGTGAAATGTGGAGGTGTTGTTACTAACAGACGTGTGTTCAGTGTGTTCTATAGAAAACACCCAGAATAATGTTGTCATTCTCAGGTCAGGTGTCCAGTCCTTCTGGAACATTGGTAGCGTTGGTTGGAGACACCGCGACTCTGCCGTGTCACCTTCATCCTACTGATACTTCATCACTGACGGTGGAATGGTCCCGATTACACTTGGACCCTCGGTTTGTCCTGGTGTGGCGTGACGATGCAGAACTGCAAAGTAAAAAACACCCGTCATACGTTAACAGAACATCAGTGTCCCGTGAGAAACTGAAAGTTGGAGACGCTTCGCTGAACCTGTCCTCTGTACGGGTGTCTGATGAGGGGACGTACAGATGCTTCATCCCACGTCTGACAGACACTTTAGTTAAGCTGGTTGTTGGTGAGTTTATTTCTGGAACTTCTCAAGTGTAGAACAGAGGAACAAACAATACACACAAGTGCCCCCCCCCCTTCTGCAGTGTGAAAACTTTGAAGAATTGAAGGTACTAGGAAATGCCAATTTGGGTCATTTTTGCTCTGTGTGACTGTGTAGTTACTATGATTAGAATGTTTTTGGAATAATAATGATGTTTTTGATCATGTGACTTAAGGTTGAATCGGCAATTTGGCAAGACGCCCTTTTGGGATTAGATTGAAGAACCATTGTTCTTAATGGTCTAATAATTTTTTCCATGACTGTTATTGTATCATATGTTATCATATAGGTCTAGGACTGAATAAATGCTTAATTGTTGTGGTTCTATATTGTCACTACTATTCACAGAATGCCTAATCTCACCCCTATTGTGTTTCTATGACAACCCGTTCTTGAATTGGAACCAATATTGTGATTTTGAACTTTCGGCTAAATGCGACCTTGACCTGTTGCAATATTGATAATTTCGTTATATGTATATATGCTTCAGTGCGTGTAATATTATGATAATATATCCAGTATTAATTAGGTTATAGTGTGATATGTTTATGCTTGACACACACAAAGAGTGTTACAGAAGTTAATTTTATGACATGTCACCTTTGACCTCCAGAGATCTCAAAAACTATTGGTCGTAGGTGATAACATCAATTAGGAGAATTGTAGAAATATTCATTCCACATCATTTGGTACCAATCTGAAAGTTCTGTGACCCTCCGTTCTTGAGTTATAACTGAGAATGTGATTTTTACCTTTTAGTTAATTGTGACCTTGACCTTTGACCTTTACTCAAATGAATCATTGCATGTGATGCACATTTCCTATATGTAAATGCTCATGTAATTTATGGTGATATCTCAAGTATTCATTGAGTTATAGCATGATATGTCTCTGCGGACACACACACACACACACTTCTTCCTCTTTCCTTTAACTGTGTCTTTTCTCCTGTCGTCAGGTGCTGCCTCCTCACCTGTTATTACTACAGTAGATGATGAACAGAGTGGAGGGTTGGTGCTCCAGTGTAATTCCTCTGGCTGGTATCCACAGCCAGAGCTGTTATGGCTGGATGGTGAGAGGAAGCTCCTGTCTGCTGGACATCCACACACACAGACGCTCCGAGGTCCTGATGGCTTCTACACTCTGAGCAGCACAGTGACTGTGGACAAGAAACAGCAGAATGTCACCTGTAGAATCCAACAGAACAGCACCGCACAAACCAGAGACACGCACGTTTATGTTCCAGGTGACTGTGGTTTGACTTTATTTTATTCATTTATTCTCATGAGACGATGGTATGGACGTGGATTCTTTTTTTGTTTGTCAACGACTTTACACAAAGTTAATGGACTAATTTCCATGAAATTTTCAAGACACATGGAAAATAGTCCAGAATACATCCAATTCAATTTTGGTGAATTTAGGTCAAAGGTCAAGGCCACCAAAAATATGTTTTCACAATGATCAGACAGAGGGTGAATCAGTAGTTTCATTTTCATTCCCTTACACTCAGTTTTGATTATAGATTTTTTTTGCTATCACTGTTGTTACGTCCATTGACGTCAGAACCTTGAAGGACAAATTTGAAGACTCAAGGTCACAATAAAGGTCAAGACCAAATTTTAGACATAGCTTTTAACTATTCATCTTACAGATGTCCAGGGAACAAATTCTGGTCTTTCAATTCTGCATCTCATGTGGATCCATTTTGACCTATTGTTGAACCAAGAGGTCAGGGGTCACTCGGCCCATACCTAAAACTAATATGGACTATGAGTAAAAATGAGTGGAGATAGACTCCCATTACGTTCCTGACGCTCTGCGTTTCGGGAATATAAATATAAACTCGACAATGATACAGGATGAACCTGTAATGTGGTTGTTTTGTGTTTTACCATCGCAGGTCATTCTGGTTCATCTGCTCCTCTGCTGGTCGGTGTGATTGCTCTCATACTGCTGGTCATTGCAGTGGCTTTTACTATACAGACCTGTAAACAGAAGAACAGTAAGTATGGAAACAATCAGCCAAGTGGTTACAGCCTATTACATGTCCCATATGTTCTAATTTATATGGAATTAAAGACTTCTGTGAAGGTAGTGACAAAAATTTAGCAATTCTCAAGTTGAAGTTGGAGAACTGAAGTATTACAACTTCAATGTTTTTTCACACACCATGTGTCCAAATTTCCACAAAGCCCATAAGTATTTGGCCTATATAGTGTATTTTATGCACCTACATGGTGGCTAAAGAGCTTTAAAATTCCTCACATTCACCACCAGGCAGCTGAAGGAAGCTCATTTAAGACCCTACTGTGAGAAATGTAGAGATGAATGTATTCTTTTTGAGGAATACATTCTTTACTAATCTTCACAATTTTTTCCTGTGTGCACTGCATGTATTTGAACTGTTTTTGAACTGTTTTTGTTTTTGTCACCACAGAGAAGAAGAACCAGGAGGATGTGGAATTACAGAACAGAGAAGACAAGAATGGCTGTGTGAGTTCTGAAAACAAACCTCTGATGAAAGCAGATGAAGTAGAGAATGAGACGACAACGACCCAGGACGAAGAAAGACAACCAGGACAAGAAGAGCAGGAGACAGTCCAGATGCAGGAAAACCATGTCCTGGTCCAAACACACAGACATAGTGTGAATGAAGAAGCAGGAGTTCAGGCTGGAACACAACAACATGAACACACAAGTGACGGTCATGTGGAAAACAGAGAAACAGAGAGTGAGGTGAACGTGGGAGGAGACGAACCTACACCTGTTAGTCACAGCAAAGATCCTGAGAAAAAACAAGATGAAGAAGATCCTGCAGTTCAACATGGAAATGAAGAAGCAAGAGTTCAGTTTCAACAAGAGGAAGAAAATCATGAGGAACAACGTGAGCAGAAAGAAGAAAAAGTCGACCAAAAGATGAAGAAGAAAGCAGAGAAAATAGAAAAAGAAAAGAAAAAACATGAAGAATATATTTCCAGATGGACTAAGAACATAGAGAACGCTGAGAAGATGATAAATGACCACAAAAAGGAACTGGAGGAGGTGGAAAGAAGACTCCAAGAAAAAGACGTCAATAACAAAACAGAGAAAGAAATAGAACACAACATGACAGAGCTGCAGAACAAGAAGAAAGAACTTCAAGAGAAAATACACGGGCTTGAGAAAGGACTGGAGTCAAACAAGAGAAAAAAGACTGATGTTGAAACAAAGATATTAAAATTAGAGACAAAACTGAAACAAGACGATTAATTTGAAGATCTGTGCCAGTCATTTTCAAAGACTGTCAGCATCAATGGAAAAGGTGATGACTGAGTTCACATTGAAAATATACAGTGATTGGAAAAAAAAGTTTTCATAGACCCTTAAAATTTTACAGTCTGAAATTTTATCATGAAATATTTGTGGAAAAGTCTTTTTTTGAAATTCAAAAACATGTCAATGCATCAGACAGACAGAAACAAATGCAAATAACTTTTTTATTGTTAAAAAGAAAAAATAGCCAGTTATTAAACAGGCTTTAATAGAGTTGTTGTTAAAGGGATAGTTCAGGGTTTTGGACATTATGGCGTCCCCCTCAGTAGTGTGGTACAAACACTGACTTACCCCTGACAGTGTCCTGTAAGTCAAGTTCTGGCCCGGTTTAGGTGAAAAGGAAAGTAGTCCTAACCCTAACCCAAGTTTGCAGAGATCTTAAAATAAAACTTGTTTCTTCTCAAAACATTTGTTCAAAAGAATGATTTATTTGCATCACAAAACTAATATATATGAAAAAGTCACACCTCGTGATCACTTGGCCCTACTTTCTGTCATTTCGTATCAGTGCGCGCATGTATTTTTGACTGCAGCAGCATGACAGCGCGTACTGATTTTTGATGGATATTATTTTGTGATGCAAATAAATCACTCTTGAACACATGTTGTTTTGAAAAAAAAAAAATATATATATATATATATTTTAGTATCCCTGCAAACTTGTCTGAAGACTTTCCTTTTGACTAAAACCAGACCAGGCTCACAGGACACTGTGGGGGGTAAGTCTGTAGGCGTGTTTCCACTATCCGAACTTCTGGGACTTTTTTGGGGGACGTGCATTGACCAGTTAGCCTGGTCCTCTCAGGTCTCCATACAGAAGGCAAATGTATTTGTATATCACAATACAATTCAAGGTGCTTTACATTAAACATAAGAAAATAAAAATGATTAAGATGCATTAAAAGACAATTAAAATAGAGACACAAAAACATTTAAAAACAAATGAGAATCTAAGTAAAAGCTCCAGTGAACAGTAATGTTTTCAGTCTGATTTAAATGAACTGACAGTTTTTCTCAGACTTCAGGTCTTCAGGTAGTTTGTTCCACAGGTGAGGAGCAGAACAACTGAATGATGCTGCACTTTGTTTGGTTCTGATTTTCTGAATGGCCCTGTGAGAACCTTGCGATGATATCATCATAGCATGTCAGTTGCTATGGTAACATTACTAACAAAAAGTACCAAAACAAACAGCAGCAGAGTAAATCACAACAAGACACTGTTCTTGTCCGTTCCATCTTCTTCTTTTCGCTGTTCTTCTGCTTCGTCGTGTAGTAAACTTCCTCCAGTAACAACTCTTGAGTTGTTTGTCGTGATCTGATGTCATTTGCGACAATCTATGCGACTTCTGTCCAGCAACTTTCCTGGGCTGCTCTCGAGTACCTACCCTCAAGTAGGAACTGCACTGGTTTCTGTAAAGGTTCTGGAAGTTGGAACGGCCCGGTCAGTGAAAACACACATACCATGAAGTTCCTGTAAAATGGCCCTGAAGTTCTGATAGTGGAAACACACCTAATGTGACACTGCCAACGGGGATGCCACACAGATTAATGTCCAAAATTCTGAACCATCCCTTTAATGCAATAGTTCACATATAATGTCTCCAAAAGCTTTTTCCCCACCACTGTATATATGGTAAAGACAGTTCATAAATACTTCCAGCCTTCACAGTGAACTTTTACTGGGTCAAATTCTCAGTGCACTTTGTTGTGTCTGGACATAAAAGCAGATACAGATGGTCATCTCGTTTAATTTTTACTTGTGTAACCTTGAATGCTGCTCTTGTGTAACAGTGCTTTTGTTTCCACTCTTAATCTGCTGTACTTTAAAAAAACTTGTTGGCAGCTTTGACAATCAGTTAACTGTGATGTTTAAAATTGCGATTACTTGTAACACTATGACATTTATTTATTTATTTATTTTTTTAACCTGTCTTGTCCATCATTCTTAACAGTAGATTTGTAGTCTGGTGTCAACAACCTTCACAAGACGATATCAACATTACAAACAAGACCAACCATGGTAGCAGCAACAATAGCCAAAACAAGAACTGGGCAATAAATAATCAATAAATAGAAGCAAATCAATCAGACCTATTAGATGAGGAAGACAAAAAGCATAATCAGAACATCCCAAACAACAACAGCCCAGACAATAGTCTTCCTGGGGTCCTCCAAAAAAACAAAACATGCAAATAAACAAAGAAATTTCATGATGCAAAATCACAGTATACAGGAACAAAACACTTAGTGGGTATTTGGTGTAAATAATGTTGAGAATAAATGGCAATAAACTGATAGATAATATTTGAATAAGCTCTGATTCTCATATGACCAGGAAACAAAATAACTACAAATGTCTTACAAACTTAGAATTAAATTAATTCCACTTTATTTTCTCTGTTAAATGTAACACTCCTTTTCACCACTGATAGAAAGGCATACGTATGGTATTAACATATTTTTTCTTGGTCTGTATGTGATGTGTATTTGTATCTTATTTTTTTAGCTTTCTGTTTTTTTTATGTAGATTTTGGACAAGTGTCTGGCAAATACATTTAATTGAATAGTAAATAAAATGATAAAATCGTACCTGGTTTGTCACGTGCCCTGAATCACACACATGTACCTCATAATAAATTATAATTATCGATGTACGTTTCATCTGTTTCTGTTAACCAACGGCTAATTCATTTGTGTGTGAAACCCGTTAATATTTCGGACTACACGCCTGGCGCGTATGTGACGTCACCACACCACAGATGTGATTGAGCGTGACGTCACATACGCGACGCATTGTAGTTTCTTTCTAAGTCCACATAAAACATAACTTCACATTTGCTTCCTACCAAAACGGATGGTCTGTCTATGTCACATCAAGTATTTGTTAATAACCTCTATCATATGTGAATTCCAGAGCACTTGTCAAACGGAATTAGCATTTAGCTTGACTCGCTCTACTCACTCCAATTAATATTTTTTTTGCTAGCTAAGCACCCATGGACCGGAAATAGAAGTAGCATTAGCGTTAGCATCTACAAGAGTGTATTGACAAGGTCTTAATAGTTCTCGTCCATTTAAGGTCATATTAGAGGAATGTTTAGAGCATCATACAACTGATTTCTGGAGTCTGGGCTGGGTGGGAAATACAAAAACAAGAAGCATTAGATTAGATTATGTGCTATATGTATCAAATGATCCACCATCAGTAAATCCTCTTCGGATGTTTCACGGGCCTTTGGTGTATTTTGCCTTCGGCGTCGGGGTGTTGTTCGGCCCGTCGGGGAATATTTTTTGATAGTAACTCGTGTTCCATGTATTATCCCGCTTATTCTACGGGTTATTACAGTTTATTACTGTCACTACTCTAACAGACTAGTGTTGTGAAATGGGGGGGGGGCAGACAGAAGGGGGGTGCAGATAGTTTTAGGCGGATGTACACAGTCAGGTCGGCGACCGAAGCAGGTGTTGTCTAGCCTAGGATCTAGACTGTCCCCAGTGGCCGCAAATGGTATTTGCTACGGGGAGACTCTAGAAAGTCTAGGCGAATTTGTGGGCGGGATAACCGCTGTCTGTCAAATTTTCTCTTTACACAACGCCACGCTATTGGATGGGTAACCAGTCAGAGCCAACCAATCAGAGCGAAGAACATGGATTTCGTAGACAGCGTCACCGGAAGGACACACCAGAATGTAGTCTCAAAACGAGTGCAGCAGCTTAGCTAGCTAGTCGGCGTAGTAGGCTATTTGGTGAGTGTAAAACAGAATGGCACTAAACCACTGTTGCCGTTTTTGTATGAAGAATTTGCGGATTTCTGGCGTGATTTGTAATTCATCTCAGATATTCGAGAAACCGAAGAAAACAACACCAAGTATTGCAGAAAGGCTAACGCAGCTTGGAGTACAAGTGTTAAAAAAACAAACTAAGTCAAGCCGCATTTGCAAGGTTTGTGCCAATCTCCTAGCAAGACTTGAACGCGATTTGCCGGTGTACTGGAGATGGGTGCAGGACGAAAAAGAGGAACCCTTAGTGGGATCGCAAACAAGTCCCTCGGCTAGCGCACACAAACGCGACCGTGAGACCACTCCATCCAAGACTCCAAGGACCTTGAAAATGTTCTGCTACAAGCCTGCAAGTCCGAGAGGAAAGGCTGCCGTTCCTCTGAGCATCACCCAGGTATGTTTGCTTTGTGAGATTTGCCACCCACTAAGGTGTGTGTGTGTGTGCCTGTGTGTGTCATCCTTTGTGTATGACTATGCCACATCAAGGGCTTTGCTTTTAACAACATTTTGCACGCTATAATAGCCTAGGTTTCCATAACTTGGAAGTTATTCTAAGTCCTGATGTTGGTCTTTGTGACTTATTTATACCATGTAAAAGTATTGAATAATTACTTTCAATTAAGTATTGAAAAACTATGTTGCAATGCTAGTCCATTACATGTTCCATAAATTACACGAGGATACGATAACTCGATTCCAAATGGTTTCCTAACGTAAACAAGACTGAACTATCATGTAAATAGACACGGTTTGTGGTAGCTTTGATTTCAGGCCGCCCCGACATGATTCAGATAGTACTTGAAAATGGAGATTTATAAAGCATATTTGCCATTTGTAAGTGGTTGTCTTGATATACTTTGCTGGCTAGCAGGTCTAACCATTCCCGGTTCAGCCAGGATTCCGGACTCCCGTACACTATTTAGCACCGGCCGCTTCGTATCTCCTCCGGGCCGCCTTTGCAGAGTTGTGCTGCTCGTATTCCCAGTTTTTCGGCCTCTTGCAACTGGTCATTCATTAGGGCTAAAAGGGGTGACACAACGATCACCAGCGGGTTGTGCAGACCCATGCGTCGTCCCACTAGCGGATCCAGCTGATAAATCAAACTTTTGCCATACCCGGTGGGCAAAACTCCGACAACGTCCCTTTTTTCCAAAAACAGCTTAAGTGCCTTTTTCTGCTCCTCTCGCAGGGAAAACTGTAATTTTAAATCACCTAGCGTTGCTGCCAAAGCCAGCTCGAATGGTTGTTCCTGGTGATGAGCCATGTTGTCTAGCAACTAGCAACTGGTGTTACGGCAATGTATGCTAGCTGCTACGTCTCTGCGACTACAACATTACGTGTCGTATTTGTGTCGTCATGAGGCAGGGCGGGCTCCAATCCCGCCCCTCGCGATTTGATTGGTCCGAATATTTACTTTAAAAGTGGCCGAACTACCTGCGGAGTGATATGGTACAGTGAATCTGAAGTGACAAAACCCGTTAACCATCCATCTCGGGAGAGTTTAAGGGAAATCAATCATTAAAGCACAAATGCAAAAGATATGGTAAGAGAACTGGAACATAAATGAGACAGGAAGACATTATTATAATATAGAACAACAGGTAGGGGCAGGATGGATGTTGGGTTGAATTAGGAAAGAAGAGGGAGTTGTTGTCTTAGACTAGGACATACAAAACTCAACAGCACATTATTCTTGATAGGACAATATCAATCTGGCAGTTCATGCAATCAGCAGCAGACTGTGAAACATGTAATGATGGAATGTACAGCATGTATTAAAGAGAGGAAAACATTGAAGGCAGCTAAGGTTTAACTTAAAACTGTTTTACAATGAAGAGGAAGAGCTGTTAAGTATGTAAGGATGTATTTAAATAAGACTGGATTAATGAATAGGATTTAGTTAATTTTGTGATCAGTGTAAGTAGGAAAGTATTAGAATAAGTACTATTATTATTTGTTTTTGTTTGTTTATTTTGCCAATCAAATGATCCACACTCCAGTCCAGTAGGTGGCGGAAATACACCTTTAAAGTTGGATGACAGCCGCCAATTAAAATTAACAGAAGAAGAAGAAGAAGCAGCAGAAGAAAAAAAAAAGAAGAAGAAGAAGAACTAGTCCTACAGAATAACACGGGGTCACAGTATATTGTTGCACAAAGTCGGAAAAATGGCAGAAAAAACTCGTGCATGTGCTCTGTGTGGAAATAAAACACGGTCGATGCATTTCTTGCCCAAACGTGAAGACATTAAGCAGAGATGGTTGGAGTTCATCTATGGGACATCTCCACCCTCCAGCTACAACAATAGGCTTGTATTATGTTCCACTCATTTCACAGACAGTGACTTTCGTAACTATGGTGAATATTATAGAGGTTTTGCTTCCAAGTTGTACCTCAGGTCTTCCTCTGTTCCTTCAAAAACATCTGAGACCAGCCCACAAGGGGTAAGTGGGTCCTTTTTTGTTAGCAGTACTTCTCATCCCACAGTAGCACGTGTATGGTTACAGATGTCACCCACAGTCACGTGTGTGAAAGTTTATATGTTAGTTGAATACCATGCTAACATTAAAACTGTGTCAATGTGTTGGTTAGTGTCGTCATTCTTTCTACTCAAGTAAATGTGGCTTTATACTAGGTCATTTTATACCTGATATTACTACAATATCTATATATATCATATTGTACTGTTCCTTCATTGTCCCATACATTACCTACTGTGTGGACATGTGGGGGGGACACATACAAAACAAACAATATTCAAATATTCATTAAGGATAATAAGTAAAAGCACTTACAGAAAATCATGAAACCCACTCTTAATCAAATTAAAAGCATGGGCAAAATAAGGCTCGGGGGCCACATGCGGCCCCATAGCTGGCCCTAACTGGCCCACAAGGTCACTGGTAAATTACAAGTCAATGCAAATATATGTCATACAGCTTTTATTTCATAGAATCTGCAAAATTTATGTTTTTTCACACATATATTCCACACTCAATATAAGACTTATGCATTGATTGGTTTTTGTTGGTCAGTTTCAGTACATTCATAGGTCACCTAATGCAAAAAAAGAAACAAAAATTATTAAGAATGCAGAGATTTTAACATGTCATAGACTTCTAAGTATTTCTTAAGTGAAGTTAGAAAAGGAGCTGAAATACACAAGCAAATCTGCATTTAGGATTTTTCATGTAAAGTTGATATGGAGCTGGTTTTGTACATTTTCACAAATATTTTAATGAATATTCATTAAATAGTTGTATCTATATTTTCACTGTATCATTGTATTGTTTCATTTACTGTTTTTATAGAGATATATATGAGCAGAGCTACAGGTGAATTGATCCGGCCCTTAATAACTGTCAACATTTCTCATGTGGCCCCATAGGAAACTTAATAGTCCATCTCAAAACAATTCAAATAATGCACAAAGCAAATCAAAACCAGTTACCACAAGGTGATCCCTGCCCATCCCCTGTTAGTGTGTGTGTGTGTGTGTGTGTGTGTGTGTGTGTAACATCTAATCTTTATGTCTGCGTACTGTGTGTTTTGTGTTTCTGTGTCTGTTTTTTCCAACACTTTTCCTTTGTTAAAACATGACAAAAACATAACATAGTCTCTGGCCACTCCATCCTTGAGCCACAGCTGGGGAATAATGAACCACATTAAACCCTGTTAACCCCAGAAATACTATCAAGTGCTACCATACACTTGTCCTGAAACTGTTGTAATGTTATTTATTTTTTGCATGTGGTAGCACAGGTGACTGTTTTAATAGTCATTTACTCTTTTGTCTCCCATTGTACATCCCAGACTTCATTTACATCGTCCCTGGTCCACGTTGGCACTCAGATGGACCCACCTCAACGCTCGTCTCGGGTTACACAGCTTTCCATGGGTACATTAGCTCCTCACTTTAGAAGCAAAGGTATGTATGTTATACTTTGCATTTGTTTTGTGCCAGTTGCTGGTTATTTCATTTCTTGTATGACAGGTCATTCGGCCTCTTTGATGAAGTAAAATTCTTTTCTTGAATATATTTGACCACTGGTACTTGCTATGAAATGCACATCTGTCCTTTTCATGTACAGTGAACCCTCGTTTATCATGAGGGTTATGTTCCAAAGAGGACCCATGATAGGTGAAATCTGTGAAATAGTCAACTTTTTTTTTTTTTTTTTTTTTTTTTTACAACTATTATACAATACAAATGTAAAGCATTTAAGAAATAAAAAAAAAGTATTCTTGCAAATAACTATCACAGTTTTTAATACTTTTAACATAATAATTTTAATAATGAAAATGAGGTTCGACACATTGCGACTCAGGTGTATTTCACAGTCCCTCTTCGTCCTCCACTCCGCTGTAGAGTCTTTTTCTGCTGAAGGCTTTAGTGCAGGTGTCTTTTTCTGAGAAGAACATAGTTATGGGCAGTTGTTGGCACTCTGTTTTTCTTCTGGGTAAGAAGATTCTTGTAAACATAGTTAAAAAAACAGTCGTTTATACATCGACTGGTGTTCATTTATTTAATCAGGAGTCGTGTCATTAAAGCCGTCTCCTCCAAACTGTTGAGGTAGAATCACAGCTGTATCTACTGCAGAGTGAGGTCTAAGTGAAAGACCAATACATATCCATGTTTTTCATGTCCAGACTACAGTCCATTAGCTAATCAGGATTTTGATTTTGAAAAAAATCTACAAAGCTGCAAAACATGAACAGTGTTATAGCGAGGGTTCACTGTATACCTACTATGTCACTGCACTATGTTAAATGATGTGTTGTCATCAGACTTGTCATTCACACACACTGGTTTGCTGTTACTTCAGGTGTCCAATTTGACCGTGTCGTCATAAATAAAAAAAGAAAAGTAGACACTTCTGATGCACCATGGGGGTCTCGGTCCACCACACCCATCAAGTCTCTTTACCCTCGGCCATCTAAAATACCTCATTTGAAGGAAGAGGAAGAGGAGGCTGCCATAGCAACCGTCAACATCACAAACAACTTCTCAATACCTGATCCTCTCGACACCACCTTTGAACCTGACCAGTCAATGACCCCTCGAACAGAATCATCGCAGCTTTCGTACGTGCTTGGACCTGTTACCTCATCGAATATTAATACTCGCCTGTATTTGTAATGATTGATTTATTGTCGAGCTAATCTTGTTGTGTCACTTGCTCTCTTTTCATTTGTCATCTCTAATAGTGTCACGTCCGTAACGTCTCCAGTTGGACACACGGACAAGAAATTCATTGTTTTTGAGGAGAACCTCATGGAACTGTTCCAGCAATGCCCAAAGTGTAAGAGGGTGGCAGCGGTAAAGATGGACCGGCAAGGGACATTTTTGTCTGTTGAGCAAAACTGTCACCACTGCGAGTTTTTCCGGCAGTGGAAGAGCCAGTCGACCGTTGGGAGCACAGCAGCAGGCGACGTCTAACTTACAGCGGATCATCTTTTTTTGTCGTGGAAAAGGTGAAGCATCCTCTACATTTGAACAGCATGTGTCTTGTGACATATTCATTAAAGGTGTCATTCCGCTGAAAACCACTTTTCCACGCTGACTTACTAACACATGCTGCATTGACAGTGGTTCATCACCTCCACTGGCTACATACTGCATTCACACAAAACAACAGGAACCAGGGACCCAGAAAAAGCCGGTCCATCTGACGTCAGATGGACTTCAGGGTTAAACCCGTCCTCCATTGCAGTGAATATGAAGTAGCATTAGCATTAGCATATACAAGAGACGATGCCACAGAATGCATTAAGGAACACTCCCCCTCCCCTCTCGCTGTGTATGTACCCAAGTAACATCCAACTAGGTTTCGTGCCGTTGCTTGTTCTGAAAACTGAAAAAATTAGGCTTTATTTCCACAGTCACATGAACCAGTTTGATCCGCCATTTTTTTCCTGTTTGTGCAGCAGCTACTGTGGCGCCGTCTTCTCTCATAGATGCTAATGCTACTTCAGATTCGCTGCCGGGGAGGGGCTTAACCCCATGTGGGTGATGCTAAAGTCCATCTGACGTCAGAAGTACCGGCTTTTTATGGGCTCCTGGTTCCTGTTGTTGTTTTCTGTGAATGCGATATGTAGCCAGTGGAGGTGATGAACCACTGTCAAAGGAGCATGTGTTGGTAAGTCTGGGTGAGCCATCACCACGGTAACGCTGGGTGAGCCATCACCATGGTAACGCTGGGTGAGCCATCACCATGGTAACGCTGGGTGAGCCATTAGATTCCAAAAGCAGAAAAGTGGTTTTCAGCTAAATGACATCTTTAAGAAAAACAACTGCAATTGTAATCATTTTCTGCCTCAGTTTATCAGTTTGTCATTTGCACATGTGCAGAACATCTTACATTTCAAATATAAATGCACAAAATATTTAGTAACAAACAAAATATTTGTAAAATTACACTTACTTCTCTTCAGATATTTCAGGCGGTTCATATTTGTTCAGGTTTTTGTAAAAAGATGGTTTAATATAAAGATTTTCATGTGATTTGACTTTTTTTAGAATAAAATCTGCAGTTTTTATTATTTATAAGTAATTATGATCAGATTTTATTACTCTGACCCAACTGAGATGTAATTAGTCTGTATATAGAACCTGAATTCAAATCATTTTTACATCGTTAATATCTTCATTGTTATTCATCCTACGGGCCAGATTGGACCCTTTAGCGGGCCTGATTTGGCCCCTGGGCCTTATGTTTGACACCTGTGGTGTAGAATCTACATTCTTTCACAGTAAAATCCATGGATTTGGATCAATGACAGCAGGCGGACACATTTGTTTTATATTCAATTAATGACAAATTTGCTGAGAAAGTTATTTTTTCTTCATTTTCCTCAGTTTTTTATATAATAACAATGAACTTCAATCTGAGTTTTTGGGAACAACTACAGGACCCGTAAATTAAATATGACAAAATACCATATTTTTATTGAAGAAACGCAAAATACAGAGGATAATGTGAAAGGTTAAATAGAGATTAAAAATTTATTTGGGAACTGCCGCAAAAGTAACACTGGGTCTTTAAGGGTTAATTCACATATTACATGTATTTATAGGATTAGTGGATGAACAGGTATTAAACTGTTTATATCAGTAGATGGTTTAGGTTTAAAACATCGTACATTTGAAACATTTAGAAACTACAGTTACATAATATGAACCATAACCAACTTATTACGACTAATTAATTATTTTCCGTTAAATTGTGCAATTTTTTTTAGAATATACAATTAAAACACAAAATTGTGAAATATGAGGCCTTATTGTGTGTGCTGATGTTTGATGGGAGTGGAAAAGTCACCACTCGTTGATGCTAAGAGGAGGAGGAGGAGGAGGAGAAAGGAGAGAAGGGGAAGACTGAGGAAGGAGTCTGAGGGGAGGGGAGGAGCTGTTGGCACCACGGCGCCTCCTCCAGGTTGATTTCAACAAATGGGAAACTGGGACAGGTTACTGTGGAAACAAACCAAATAATATGAGCGTCAGCCTCGAGTCAGATTAAACCTAAAAATATACATGACATCAATTATATACTAGACAGATGGACAGACAAGTAGATAGTCTGTCTGTCTGTCTTACTTGAGTATAGTATTTAGCAGGATGTTAGTACTTTAAATACTTGCGTACGTCCTCCACTACTGTCTATAATAGTGTCTCACATTGATTATTGTTGTTCTCATTGTGCTGCTCTTCTTTTGTGGTGTTGCAGAACAGGTCTGGACTGGACCTGGGGTCTGCAGGGCTGTCTGCGGTGGTGTCGGAGGGGGGGGTGCTCTGCAGGCCGTTCAGCTGCTCCTGTGGAACTAAACACATAGACATCATCATCATCAATCAAGAGATGAAGAACAATGACAGTGACAGGTGGTGGAAGGTTCCTCACTGCTCTGGAGCACATGGATGCTAAATATAAATGCATCTGGATTTTGTGGAATTAATGTTAGTGATACTCTGATACTGGTAAAAAAAAAATAATAAACATCAGCCTGAGCCAATACTGATTTATTTTCTCTGTCAAATGAAAACAAATGTCAGAAAATGTTCTTTTTTAAAAAAGAAACCTATATTGAACTGAAATTAATATTAAAAGTCCTTCAGATTGACAATAATAATGCCAGTATTTTTGTGTTTTTCTAATAAAAACTTTCGACACGGATGGATGTTGGTGTGACTGGTGCTGAAACAGTGACTGTCGCTCACATTTTGGACCTTATACACAACAGCTTTTTCACAATCAGGGTTAATCTGATTAAAAGTTGTTACACAATTGAATGGAACAATTGTTTTGTTGAAACTGTTGAAGGTGTTGAATAAACAGGTTAATTGCATATAATTGCATTTTGGATATTTTATTATCTTTTATATCATTTTTTTCTGTATTTTAAAATGGTATTCATTGCTTTTATTTATATATATATATATATATATATATATATATATATATATATATATATATATATATATATATATATATATTATATAGTGGATTTTATAATGTTTTTATAGTTTTTGGTTTTTTAGTGTTTGTGTGTTTTGTGGAAAATCTGAGTACAAGAAAAATAAGAGACAGAACAGTCAACCAACTTTAGGTGTTTTGATCATGATTCATCTAAATTCATCCAAAGCAAACCTGTGATTAATCTGATGCAAAAGTTTAATCATTTGACCACCGTACATCTATACATACTAATGTTGCACTGATCGATTGGCTACCAATCATCAGCTGATAGTGCCTAAAAATAGCCTGATCAGTGATCAGAAAAACCCAATCGTGTGACATAAATTACTGGTGACCACTTTCAAACTAACAAACACACTACAGAACAGGTGCATCTCCTCTTGGCTGTTTCTGTACTTTTTAAAATAATAATTAATAGATCCTTTTATTTCTATAAACAATGCACCCTCTGCTAGATGAAAGGTATGGAAATTTTAAATTCCTTCTGTGGTCGGCAGTGATCGGCAATCAGCAGTTATTTGGTGATCGGTATCGGGTGATCAGGCCAAAAATGCTGATCAATGCATCACTAATACATACAGCACATTTACCTGAAACAATGTCTCAGGGGTTAAAGGTTAAAATCCTGCACATTGGACTTTTAGAAGCACACATGCATGTGAGTTTGTACCATTTCCGTTAACGCTCTTCTCTTCAGATTGTAACCTGGTGTCATTTGCTGTGGATGGAGGTGAAGGTTCCTCACTGTTATCTTGGTCTTTCAGCGCTGGTTGTTCTGAAAAACAAACTCAAGAGTCACGATGGTAAATGGACTGCATTTATATAGCGCTTTTCCACCTTCATGGTGCTCAAAGCGCTTTACATTAGCCTCACATTCACCCATTCACACATACACCAGTAGGTTTCTAAGGTCTATGATAAGTCCTACTGGGGGCCTAAGTCAGGGTTCAGTGTCTTGCCCAAGGACACTTCGACATGCGGACAGCCAGAGCTGGGACGCGAACCGCCAATTGGCCATTGGGCGACCCACTCTACTAACTGAGCCACAGCCGATGCACTTTTAAAAATTAAACATAATGTCACACACTTTGAATACTCTTTGATACATATGCTTTGGATTTATCATTGTTTCTTTGTGGATTTTAGCATGTTTTGCAATATTTTTTCTTTGTCTGTGTATCTTGCAGGAAATTTGAGTAGCCCCCCCACACACACACATTTTTGGTGACCCTGCCCTCTGACCTACATTCACCATTTAAAAAAAAAAAAAAAGTTTATTATTTTATTTATTTACCAAATTTAATGGGATCTATTCTGGACCACCTCGCATAATTCATGACAAATTCACATAAATTGGTCCAGTAGTTTTGGCCTAATCCTGTTTACAGACAGACAGACACAGACAAACCAACTTAAACACAATACTCCTTTCCCCTTGGGGGTGGGGTTGAATTATAATTGGAGTTTTTTTTCTAATCATGCGTACCCAGGTCATCCAAGTAAACAGGCTCAAAGGTGCCAATTGGTTCACTGCGGTTGTGGGCTGGAGTCTGACGCTGGAGGTCAAATGAGTATGTCTGGATAGATAGAGAAGATAAATTAATACTTTAGTCATCGCTTCAGGTTAATAAATACATAAATAAATAAATGAACAAATACATTTAACATAATTAATGAGTTAATAAATAAATAAATGTGTTATGGATAAAAGTGAGCTGAAGTGCTAAAAATAGCCAAAACAAACAGTTAAAATGAGTCTGAAGAAAAGTTAAGTATAATTTTACAAATATTCTGCCTATTGCTAAAGGTATATTTGTATTTGTAATTGAAATTTAAGTTGTTCTGCATATATGCAAATGACAAACTGATAGACTGAGGCAGAAACGGGTTAAAAATGCACTTGTTTGTCTTAATACATGTCAATATTGAGGAAAACATTATAGATGTAAACATCATAATTTAATTTTACTGTTTTCATGCTATTATTTTACTGATCTGGCCCTTTTCAGATCATATAGGGAGCCTAAGTGACGCAATTCTATTTCCGGTCGATTTCCGGGCAATGGGGCCAAAGTGCCATAAAAAATGAACGCGAGTCAATGGAGGGATAAAAGTAATTTTCTGGTCCCGTTTGAAATGTGCTACGGTTTTCACATATGATGTCTGTGAATTTTAAAGATACATTTTCACATTGAGAAAGCACTCACTTTGGACATGTATCAAAAGTTACGTTAGGTTTTATGTGAGAGTAAGTAATGGACTACAAGTTCGTCTCACAAATATGACGTCATCACCAAGCTTCACCATCAAACTCTTTGAAAATGGCTGTGACTTTGGCGAGCTTCACCTCCTTCTTTCAGGACGAAGGCAAGAGCATCAAACGTGGAGAAAACCACTTTAAATCGGGGCATGTGGAAAGTGGCAGCTACTCCGGGGGAGAGATAGTTGGTCGAGTGAGAGCCAGCATGCGGGACAAGCTCTCGTCAGCCTGGAAGCGGTAGAGGGAACATGTGGAAATGGTGTTGTGATTACACCGGGGCACAAAGCACACAGGCATTTTCAAATGAAAAATAGAAAAGGTGGTATACGGTTTAGAAAAGTTTGCAGGGAAAGATTCTGCTGTGACGTCAGCTATGCGACATCTGATATGTAGTCCAAACAGAGTCCAAATAATGACATATTTTTACACGATAATAAATCACAAAACACGTATCAAAGAAACTCCAAACGCACGTCATTGGTTATGATTTTAATTGAAGTACAGTAAATGTGTGATTCAGGGCATAAAGTAAAGTGGACCAGAAAATAATTATTTCCTCCTCATCCACTCTCATGTTAAATTTTCCGAACTTCGGCCCAGTGGACCGACCGGAAAGGGCGGAGACTTTTAGGCTCCCTATAGACCCCTTTACCGTTAGTAAACTGACGTGACGTCATCGCCTTGCGCGTGTATTTTGTTTTATACTCAGAATGGACCATGGCGGATTATTACACATTATTAAATTAGAACGATGGAGAGAGCTACATTCAAAAGCTCACTTTGATCAACGGGGACCGGCTACCAGTGGGAGTACGATTACAAGAAATGGCCAGATCTACACAGTTATTTAATAGACATTTTGTTTTACGTGTTAGCATCTGGAGTTGTTCCCAGCCAAAGACAAGGCCACGAGACCTGCATGTACGATGACTGGGCTATAGTGAACAAGCTCCAAAACTACGTCATGACAGCTAATCGCACTTGTGTTGTGGGGTAAGTAACCTATGATGGTCGTGTGAAAAGGTACCATAGCTATGTAAGCTATAATGTATTGCACACGCGTTACAATCAAAAAATATTTCCTGACGAGACCAAACAACACCCGTCCGCCTTCGGGGTGTTGTTCCGCCCCGAAGGTAAATATTTTTCGATGCTCACGCGTGGCCAATACATTATACTACTTATTCTACAGCTTATTACTGCTACTACTCTAAGAGATTAGATAAAATATCCGTTACAACGTAGCGAATATTTACTTTCAAAGTGGCCGAACTACCTGCGGAGTGATATGGTGCCGTGAATCTGAAGTGACAACACTCGTTGCCATTGGCAGCGGGCATTAACGGCCAGCAGGACCCTGGGAAAGTCCATTCAAAGTAAATCGGAGCTGTCGCAACGTTCTAGAGGCCGTAGAATAAAACAAAGTTATTCATGTTTGTTTATAGTGACTGTGGTAGAGGTTACCTGGTTAATATGTCTGTGTGCTTTACCGTGTCATGTAGCCTACCTGCTAGTTCAGTTTGTTGTTTAGGCTAATTTGTCCAGGTGTTCAGTTGTGTGTTCTGTCAGTTGAATGATGTGAACTATCCTTTATTCCATCTATTTTTCTTCGTTTCAGACTAGCTTCGTACTTCGGCCATGCAGCAGCTATTTTATTTAGTCGAGTTGTTTTTAATGGCGGCGTTGCCGAGTTCTTTGCCCTTGTGTCCAGTGGTTTTTATTTTGAGTAGACAATACGCTAATGACGTAGCTTTAAAAATCCTCTATTGAGCCGAATATGGAACTGAACTCAGGGTTCTCTGTCGACGACGGAATAACAGAGCTGCACCATTATACTCACTTTCAAATTTAGGGTGTTTTGTTTCTATTTTTCCCAGATGATTTTGCTAAAATTAGTCGAAATTCGACCGCCATTATACTTCATTTGAAATGTTGCGGAGTTGTATCAAATCGCGAGACTTCAGCTCGAGACTTTCTTCTTATTGGCTGGATATGATGTAACGCTTTAAATTAAGCACTCCTATTGGTCGGGATTTCACTGTATGTAGACGTATTAACGGGGTATCTTCGCGGGGAAAATTCATAAAGGGACCCTGATCACTTCCTGTTTAAATCGAGGTGACACGAACCATGGAAAAACGCAAGTGTTGCACGAAGCTTTACTACACTTCTGGCGCACATGTGACGTCACCACAGACGCCACACCACAGCTGAGCCCATAAAACCTAACGTCACGTTTGCTTCTCATCAAAAACAGGTGGTCTGTCTATGACACATCAAATATTTCTTATTAACCGTTATCATATGTGAATTCCAGAGCACTTATCAAACAGAAACAGAATCAGAATCCAGCTTGACTCGCTCCATTCACTCCCATTCAATTTTTTTGCAAGCTAAGCATCCATGGACCAGAAGTAGAAGGTGATTTAGCCTCCCTATTACAGTAAATGGAGATCTCACTACTTTTTCTCTCTCCAAGCCTTGAGCCCAACTGATGCCATAATTGACCTGCCCTCACCTGATTGGTCCAGCACACATCATCAGGCTTTATATACTGCTATCCACTTATATTGATATGTTAAATTACTAATATTATATTTCATGTCATTAAAAAAAAACATTGGCTCGCAGGCCACTGGGCAAATGCCTGGTATGCTTTACTATCAATCCAGTGGTGGCTTCTTACCCTGGAGACTCTCCTCAGGTAGTAGAGGATGACACACAGAACGATGACCACCAGGATGATCAACACCAGGACGACATAACCTTCAGCAGCAAACACACACTATTAGAATGAGCAGCATTTATTCCCTGGAAAACTATTTATGTCACTTCACAGTCAGTGTCAACAATCATAAGATAGGGGTTTCACTTGAAATATACAGATATGACTACATATATACAATTAACATGTTTATTCATCACCATCAACAGAACAAGTGTTATATTTAATTTTTAATCACATTGATCCTCATTAATGCAGTAATTTTGACAGCTCTAATCATTTTCATTATTCTGATATTTTGCCTCTTTGCTACTGGGGGTGAGGTGTGCAATAAAATATAATAAATTATTCATATTTATTTATTTACTGCAGCTTATATAAAACAGAACAGAGAGAAAACAGGTTCCATAGAGTGAGTCTTACCCCAGGATGAGTTGTCTGGACTTTTATCTGGAGCTGAAACAGATGAGTGGGGTATTAGTGTTTCAGAAATCTGCCCCCTAGTGGAAAACAGAAGCATTTAATACACATGACAAACTGAAGTAACTCAGCAAAATAACTTTGTTACTGAACTTTAGTAGAGTTTTGTAAAGGTATCTGTACTTTACTTGAGTGTTTGTTGTTGTTTTTTTTTTTAACTTTTCCTCCCTACATTTGTTCATAAATATTTGTACTTTATACTCTTTACATTTATAGAAATATCTGTACTTTATACTCTTTACATTTTCACAACAGACTTGTTACTTTATCAAACTAAAAGGATGTGACAGTACTGTACAAAAAATAAGTCACTTCAGAAGGAAAATCAGTGTGTGTTTATGTGTAGTCATGTTGGGGTTTTTTGTAGTTGTGTGTGTGGTTATATTGTTTTTTTGTGTAGTCGTGTCTGGGTTGTTGTATTTGTGTAGGTGTGTTGGTTTTTTTTGTGTAGTTGTGTGTGTTTATGTTGTGTGGTTGTGTAATTGTGTGTTTGTGTAGTTGCTTGCGTTAGTGTGTCTGTGGTTTTAGGGACGTGTGTTGGACTTAACATATACATAAAATATGTAAAAAAAAAAAATACAAATATATATATATATATATATATATATATATATATATATATATGCATTTAACATGTTTATTCAACACCTTTTATAGTTTCTACAAAACAAACTGTGTTAATTTTGACTGCTCAATTAATATCTAAATAATGTGCATTAATTTTGGCTTAAATCACAACACACACACACACACACACACACAGACCGTTCCTTATATAATGTGTATATGTGTTTGTCTGCACAGTAGTTGTTATACTTTAACAGTCAGTTTATGCTGGGTGTGAAGGCTGTGGTTTCTGACACAGGAACACACACACACACACACACACACACACACACACACATATACACACGCATACTCATTTACACGTCTTATGAGGATGAAGTTTGTAATCAAGTAGCCATTGGTTAGTGATTTGTAAAGACATCTTTTTAAAACTAAAATAATAATACAAATTAGAAAATGTAATTAAATGAAAAATAAAAGAGAATTAATAAAAAATAATAATTTCAAAAACAAAATACACTAACTAATTTAATATATATAATAAATATTACTAAATAAATAAAAATGAAAAAATAAAGAATAATAAAAAATACATAAAAATACATACATTAAAAAAGGAAACAGATCTTCAAATGTTTGAAAAATACATGAATGGCTTTGCACCTGTTTCCCTCATGCTTTATGGGGACTTCCTGAAAAAACTAATTAATGTATTTATTGGGCCACATCGTTTCTATTTTACTAGTGAGGACGTCACAAACACACACACACTGATTTCCATGTCTAATGAGGACCAAGTTTATAATCATCACTTGTAGTTAAAGTAGGCATTGGGTAGTGAGTGTAAACATTCTTGTTTTCTTCAAAAATACAAATTAAATTCAGTTTTTAAAAATTACATGAAAAATAATCAAATTAATAAAAAAATAAATAAATAATAAACCTTGTACTCAAATATCCTACGACATACACAAAAATACTAAGATAAATGCGGAGGAAAAAATACACAAAACATGTTAAAATCCACTAAAATTCACAAAAAATAAACTAACACGAAAAAAAAATCCATGAAAATTCAAAAACCTATTCATGAACACACAAAAAATTAGTAAAATATCCCAAATAAATCTGAAGGTAAATTAACAAAATGACTGAACACAACTGTTCCTTTAACTGCATCATTTTTTTTTATCAGATTTATTAGCGCACAAGGAGCATGTGGTAGGAGGGGTCTTTTAAAAATCGATTTTCTAGGTCCATGCGCCACAGAACAAGGTGACCTCCGTAACTGCAGGAGAAGAACACCGTGACCTTGATGTGAACAAAACTTATTTTAGCTCGTGCAGGCATGTACAGTGTTCTGCCAGCAGGTGCCAGTGAAGTACTGGTTTCTGGGAGCTCAGTGTTTCCTTTAATCAGTGATGATGATGATGATGGTGATGATGATGGGTTCATCTGTGTTAATTTTGACAGACCTATAAACTAGGGCCACTCATTTGTTTTCTTCACACAGATTTATATTTTACTACTGGGGACCTTTGAACCATCATGGGGACCTGAATTGTGGTCCCCATCGCGTGACTGTGTAAACAAATCCATGTCCCCATAAAGACAGGAAACCAAATACACACAGCCGTGGGTGTTTTCTGACATTTGCTTCTGTTTCATATCATACCTGACTGTGATGTGGTGACGCCTGGAGTTGTTATATGCGGCACTGTGCTGATGCTGGTGCTGCTGCTGCTGCTGGTGCTGGTGCTGCTGCTGCTGCTGCTGGTGCTGCTGCTGCTGCTGCTGCTGCTGCTGCTGTTGCCTGCCTCCACAGTTTCAGCTGTGGATTCATCTGTGACGTTGGTGGGTAAATAAGCCCGTCCCTCCTGTCAGACATAAGTTTTAGTGTAAACCAGAGTCCTGCACGGTTCTGATTTTCACATACCGCAACCGCCCGTACCCGTCATGTTCAAACTCGTATCCGACCCGTTTTCCGAAAAGAAAAAAAAAAAAAAAATCCGCACCCGAACCGACCCGCTATAAATGAACCCGATATCTGACCCGAACTCGGAAGAAAATGTCAGATAGCCAAACTTAAATACAAACATTTATTGCCACGAATATACTGAACAGTGACATAGCCAAGGCAGAGCCAAATATAAATGTTGTTAAACAGTAGCAGACAAATAATAAACTCAAAAAATATTTGTATCCGTGAGCTCACACACACACACACACACACACACACACGCGCTTGAAAAACGCATCAAGAAGGAAGCCGACAGGAGGCAGCTATACAAGTCCAAACTAAAGAACAGTTTTTAACCTATGAACCGCAAATTAGACCCGCGATCACCCACGTCCGAACCGAACCCGTATTCGACACAGCACAACATTTTTCACCCGTTTCGTGAAAATCTGCGATTCACCCACGGGTCACCCACGGGTACCCGAACCCGTGCAGGACTCTGGTGTAAACGCCTCAAAGCGTTCTTAAAAGCTCAGCCTAAAATGTTCACATATCAAATTTAACAGCAAGAGTCACAATTTCCATCAGTTCTTGTCATATACTATCCTATAGAAGAAAAAACAATGTATAAATGAAACAAAACGACATCTCAGAACCATCTTTGGTCCATGCTTTTATCTCCAGCAGACTGGACTACTGTAACGCACTCTTCACATTCCTCACAAAAAGCACCACAGACAGACGTCAGCTGATCCAGAACTCTGCAGCTCGGTTACTAACTGGTTACCGCTAACCCTACAGAATAGATTTTAAAATACTACTCCTCACTTCTAAAGCCTTAAACGGAACAGGACCCAGTTCCATTTCAAACTCACTGAGCAGTTGTGTCCAAACTAGAACACTAAGGTCATCCCACACAGGCTGACCAGTGACTGTCAGATATGTGGCAAAGAAAACTGAGGACGCAGCCTTTGTTAACTATGCACCAAAGTTATATCATATAATTCCAAAAGACATGAGGGAAGCCAGTTCACTGAGTATATTTAAAAAATTAAATTAAAAACATTTTTATTTTCATCAGCCTTTGAAGGGAGATAAAGAATGGAGTCACAATTCTTTATATTTTGTGTGTAATCAAATCTTAATGTATTTCTTATTTCACCCTCATCTAAAAATTGTATTTTAATTTTTAATCAATGTGAAGCACTTTGGGCTACAGTGTTTGTATGAAAGTTGCTATGTAGAGTGCCTATCAATCAGCATTACTTTATAGTAGCATTACAGTTTGATATTTTGCTTTGTTTGTATGATCATTTGACCATATATTGACAATATATCAGTGGTATCATGGAAAGAAACTGACTTGAGGAAAGTTTCAAAGTTGAGGAAAAAAAAGAAGTTAGCTTTATTCATCAAGCTGTAAAATCCAAAAGCTACTTGATCTCACATGTTATTATACTGAAATATAACCCAGAGACACATATGTGTAAGGGATAATGTATGACCCACGCGTAACTATGGAAAAAATATAAGACAAATATATTTAACAGGTAAAAAGCTGCAGAATTCCAGAGTATTTGTGTGGGTTAAAAAGGTTAATAATGTACCGGCTTGGTTGTGTTTTCGTCAGGGCGGGTGGAGGATGTGGGCAGACGAGCTTCATGTGTTTCAGTCAGAGACTCTGTGGAGGCTTTGGTGTTGGAGGGGGGTTCTGAGGAAGTTCCAACAAACGGAGGAAAAAAGACAATAATATAATGTCATACAGTATCACACACGTCATGTAACAAGAAACAGGTTAAAACAAACAAATAGTACAGAAGAATAGACAAGTACACAGTAGTGTGTGTGTGTATATATATATATATATATATATATATATATATATATATATATATATATATATATATATATATATGTGTGTGTGTGTGTGTATATATATGTGTGTGTGTGTGTGTATATATATGTGTGTGTGTGTAGTACCTGTGTGTGTGTGTGTATATATATATATATATATATATGTGTGTGTGTAGTACCTGTGTGTGTGTGTGTATATATATATATGTGTGTGTTTGTGTAGTACCTGTGTGTGTGTGTGTGTGTGTGTGTATATATATATATACCGTAAATTCCGGATTACAAGCCGCTACTTTTTTCCTAATCTTTCAACCTTGCGGCTTTTTCAGTGATGCGGCCAATTTATGTAATTTTCCTAACGGCCGCCAGAGGCGCTCGAGTAGAAAAGGTAAGATTTAGACCAGTGGAATATATGCGTAGAGGACGACTGAATGAAAAAGGAGGGGCGGAACAAATGCAGGGTGACGGGTTTAAGTGGGAGCGGTAAAGTTGACGGACGGGTGTACAAGGGGTAAAAAGTTGCTTAAAGAAAAACCCGCGGCGGTGTGTGAGAGAAGACAGAGGCTCGACCAGACCCTGTGGATTATTTTTGCACGTTGGCACGGAGGAGTTTGACCTGAACTCTCTGCGAAAGAGAAAGTTATTGCTGACTCTGCGATAGATGAGGCGAGGCGGCGACCAGCCACCTGTTTGTGGATGCGGCGACCAGCCACCTGTTTGTGGATGTGGCGGACATTTTTCCCTCCCTTACCTTTGGAAATATACACTTTTTTTTTCCTTGGATTACTTTCAACGGGACCCGGACTCTGCAGGTCTGCATCAAACCTTAAGTATCATTTTCCGTTCATTTTGCCGGCTGTGATTTTTGGACTGTGGACTTTAACCCTTGTGCGGTCCTTCGGGTCAAAGAGACCCGGTGGTTCACAAATGTACCTTTTTATACGTACTGTAGGATGCCATTGCTTACTACTGAAAACAGTAATATATCCTTGGGGGGTGGGGTGATGAGTCTATGGAACTGAACTTTGGAATCTGGGTTTTTAAGACCCGATTGTAGGACACAGCCAGTGTGCCTTTTACGAAGGACCGCACAAGGGTTGATGAAGGACATTTAGTTTCATTCGCGGGACTTGAAGTCGGGTTTGGGTTAATTTTGTGTTTGTGTTACATGTTTTAATGTGGGCACATGCGGCTTATATACATGTGCGGCTTGTGTATGTACAAAATCGGTTTTCCTCTTAGAATGAGGTGGGTGCGGCTAATAATCAGGTGCGCTCTATAGTCCGGAAATTACGGTATATATATGTGTGTGTGTGTGTGTGTGTGTAGTACCTGTGTGTATATATATGTGTGTGTGTGTTTAGTACCTGTGTGTGTGTGTATGTGTGTAGTACCTGTGTGTCCTGGAGGAATTGTACTTGGAGCAACAGTCGTTCCGTCACTTTCTCTGGAAACATAAACAAGTGCGAGAACTGAGGCAGAAGGAGGGAGGGGTGAAGAGAACAGGCAGGGGTCAGAGGTCACTGAACTGAGAGAAGCTGGGTCACATGAAAAACCATTAGCGCTCCTTTTTGATGAATGGAGGTCAAAGGTCACCAACTTTTCCTTCCTGCGTACTCAGTTTTACATGTAGCTTCTTTTTGCTCTCACTGTTGATGTGCATTGACATCAGAACCTTAAAGGACACATTTGAAGGCTCTAGGTCAGAGGTCAAGGTCACAATAATGGTTGAAAATCAAATTCTGGATAGACCTTTAGAACCATTCAGTTTACAGACTTCCAATGAAACCCAAAAATCAATTCTGCATCAAGTGTTTACATTAAAACCCATGATGTCATAGTTTGAGCGGTAGAGGTAAAGTAAAATAATAAGACTGAATCCCATTTCATCCCTACCCCTTATCCATTCAAATGGACCTATCGGAGGTAGCACTTTAAAATCAACCCCTATGAATTGGGACACCCCTTCAACACTCGCCTACATCATCAGTTCACTCTGATTGAACAAGTATTCACAGAATGTCTAATCTCACTCCTATTTTGTGCCAATCTTATAAAGTTTCTATGACAACCTGTTCTTGAATTAAAGCCAATAATGTGATTTTGGACTTTCTGCTAAATGCAACCTTGACCTTTGACCCCTAACCCTACAGCTGGACACACAAAACGGAGGGTAAGGGGGTGAACTGAGATTCAGACAAAATCATTACTTTGGTTTTATTTCACTCATATTATTAAATGAGCTGGAAAAGACACTAAAGTCCCTGTCAGTCATTAGCATTATTATTAACATAATTATTAACATATTAACGTTTGGCAATTTTGCTTCTTAATTCCATCAGAATTTAGACTGAGTCAGAGTTGTTTTACAGATTGTGTTTTTGTGCACTTCCTGATTCTAGGAACACCCCCTTAACCCTCAAAGACTGAAACAACCGCCAACAAACATCCTCTCTCTCTCTCTGTCTCTCTGTCTCTCTGTCTCTCTGTCTCTCTGTCTCTCTCTCTCTCTCTCTCTCTCTCTCTCTCTCTCTCTCTCTCTCTCTCTCTCTCTCTCTCTCTCTCTCTCTCTCTCCTCTCTCTCTCTCTCTCTCTCTCTCTCTCTCTCTCTCTATATATATATATATAATAGAGATAGAATTCCTTTATTATCACTATTCACATGTACAAATTGCATTATACGCATAAATATGTACTGATTTAAAACATATTAAACATACTATTAAAAAAAATCTTGCACATACTTTGAGCCCAGTGTGTTTGGCAGGACATGGGTGTGTAGCATCAAAAGCAAATGTGTGAGTTCAGGATGGTTACAGCTTTAGGGAAAAACTGTTCTGAAACCTTTGTCCTTATAATATCCTAATTGTCTATATATATATATATATATATATATAAATATATATATATATATATATATATATATATATATATATATATATATATATATATATATATTTCTATTTCTATTTCTATTTATTTACTTATTTTTAATTTTTTTTAATTCAAATAAAAAGAAAATCCCAAATTTTGAACCACTGATCCTATCAACACATAAATATGTGTAAATAACTCAGATGTAATACAGTTCACATCCATAAAATATACATGTAGTTTTCATGTAATAAACTTTGAATATATGCTATTTTACCAACGTATTACCTTCTAAAATGATATCTGACTTTCACAGGAAAATGCAAAAATGCAGACAATACTATAACAAATGTAAAAAAAAAATTATAAAAAAAAATATATATATATTTGGAAGTTGGCACAAAAAGGCGTTGAAGAGTTAAATTCTCACAAGGATATTAAATGTAGGCTTTAATCGGAAATAAACATTCAAACTGTGCAGAACACACACTGAAAACTGAAATATGATAAGTCAACATGTGGCCTTTGTAGACGACTTTGAAAACCTGAAATGTTCGATCATATTTCCATCTGTTCTGCACATGTTTCTCCACTCATTAAGGATCCTTTAAGTTTTATTAAAGTTAAGGAAAAGCTCTTTTGAAAATGGAAATGAATACTTGAACTCACCGATGAAGACAAGGCACTTCATGATGTTGAATTACTCTCTCTCTCTCTCCTCCCCCCTCTCTCTCTCTCTCTCTCTCTCCCCCTCTATCTTTGTCTCTAACTTGTGTAACTTTCAAAAATAGCAGGTTGAAGTTAAGTGAAGTTGTTGTGCGTACTTTTATTTTTGGTTTGTTTTTCTACCACTCTCTTCCTCTATCGCTCCTCTCACTTCTTCTGCTCTCAGCTCTGCGTTTTGTGCTCTCTCTTCCTCTCTGTCTCTTAACCACCACCACAAACGCTCTCTCTTCTCTCTCTCTCTCTCTCCCTCTCTCTCTCTCTCTCTCTCTCTCTCTCTCTCTCTCCTCTCTCTCTCTCTCTCTCTCTCCTCTCTCTCTCTCTCTCTCTCTCTCTCTCTCTCTCTCTCTCTCTCACTCTTCCTCTTCCTCTTCCTCTGCAGCCTTCCACTCGTTTTCTTCATTGACTCCATACTCAGATTATTATGGGGTAAGCCTTTTTCATGACACCCAAAGCACTTTACACTATTGATCCATTCATTCACTCTTACATTCTCACTCTGGTGGTGGAAAACTACATATGTAGCCACTGCTTCTTTTTTGTTTGCTTTGTTTCCTCCTTTCTTTTTTCTGTAAATGAATACCTGTATGTATCATAACTGGATTTGTGTACTATGGTTTGGTATCATTAACCTTTGTTATTTTGGGACACTAGCTTGGCGTTTGTGCCACGGCTAATGGGGAATAAACGAGTGGTGCCAGGCACAACAAACCCCGCCCCCTCGCAAATGTTTTAGCTGTTAATGGACATCTCCCTCCTAAGTATTACATTGGCTGCAGATAAAAGTCCCAAATTCCAGTTCTGTTTGTACCATTGATCTTTAACTTTGTCACCCACTCTCTTAATTCCTTGTTAGCTTCAACCTCTTCCTGTTTCGACCCTCACTATTTCTCAACATCACGACCCTCACTGTAGACTTTTAATTTACTGCTGCTTTCAGTCATTATCGTTCAGGAATTGAGTCATCGACCACAGACACAGGATGCTACATGTAGTTCAGCGTCTGCACATCCGTATGACACTAGTGCATACTGCTGTGCACTACTGTACATTCATACACTTCCTATGCTTAAATATATCTTACTTTATTTCTAGTAAGATCCTTTCAGTTTGGAAATGTCACACTCGTCTACAATATCCTCCTTCTCCACCAGAGAGGTAACGTTCCATGTCCCTAAAGCACCTTCTGCAGCCAGGGACCGGACCGCCGAGGCCAAGTCTGCCGCCCAAACCACATCGCACCGGACCCTTCTGCCTCTCATCGCAGGTTGTGAGACTATGAGAAGATGAACCCATGTCCCCCGTTCGGGTTGGACCCGACCGGACCCATGACAAAAACTTTATCAAAATCTGATGAAACAAATTCACTTCCACATATGATCAATAAATAACACCAAGAAACACACATTTAATTTCAGTGCGAAATAATAATAATAATAATTCAGATGCTTAATTTCTGTGCCAAAAAAAGGAAAAATCTTTAAAGAAAACAATAATAATTCAATAGCTTTTAAAATTTAAAATCTGATTACACAAAGTTGCTTCCATATGATGTCAACATTTAACACAAATGAACTCAGATATTTAAATTAAAAAATTAAAAATCACATGTTTAATTTGGGTACAAAAAAAGTGTTAAAAATTAATTGGCTTTTAAAATTAAAAATTTTATGAAACACATTTGTATATAATTGGTAATGATAATTGGAGAATATTTAATATGATGATGTGCACCAAATGATCAAGGCTACGACTGGTGCGACATAAACCAGACAGTTGAAGTTGAAATCGACTGCGGAGGAAGTCGTCATGTTTGTGATGAAATCTGTCAGAACAGAGAGAACACAACAATATGACATTATTCAAATATTATAAACACACTATTTCATAATAACGACACTATGAAAATGCACAGAAAATTCAGACGTTTATACTTGGACATGATGATAATGTTTGGAAAAATAAAACAGTGCTCTCAAAATGAACCATCATTATGATTAATGTCATAAAAAATCTTAATGACATTTTGTCGAAACAGTTGGTGTTTGATAAACATGTTTATTGCATATATATATATATATATATATATATATATATATATATATATATATTCATATTCATATTTTTTGCATGTGTTTTGGATATTTTCTGACATTTTGTGGATTTCTTATTTTAGAAGAGTTTTTAAATATCTTTTGGATATTTAATCACTTTTCTTGTGCGCTTGTGAATTTCGGTGCAATTTCTTCACATTTTGTGTTTCTTAGTGGATTATTGTAGGAAGTTTGAGCAAAAAAAAAAAGCCCAGCAACAGAACAGTCAACCACCGTATAGTGTTTTGATTCCAGATTAAAACACTACATTAAAGTAAAGCAGTCTGGGATTCTGCTACCATTAGGCTAATGCTAAGACTATGCTAATGCTACCACTAGGCTAATGCTAACACTAGTGCTAACACTAGCCTAATGCCAACACTAGGCTAATGCTAACACTAGAGTAATGCTAACACTAGCCTAATGCCAACACTAGGCTAATGCCAACACTATGCTAATGCTAACACTTGGCTAATGCATCACCCACTTTGGACAAACATGTTGACTACAGATATATTCACTTCTTTCCTGATTCCGCAATTAATACAGTTAAAAAATTAATATTTAATCGTGATTAATGTAAATTAATCAAGAGTAAACCTAATCTAACTAATCTGATTAAAGTTTTTATATGGTCATGCCATTAACATCACCATATAAGAAAATTGGCCGATGCTGATTGATTAAAAAATAGCTAAAATTCGATTGATTAAATTGGCTGGCCGATCGATCGGTCAACCTCTCGTAGTGTCTGGTCTTCCATGAACGTTCTGTCCAATCAGAACCCCCTGTACCCCCAGCTCTTAAAGCCCAATTAACTAGAGCAGGATAAACCTGTTTCCCATGTAAACGCTTATTCACAATTAACACGTCCGGGTAAACATGAAGGAAATAGCTTTAATTACTTTACTTTATTCTTTATTCAGTGTTAATATTTTCAGGGTCATTTTTGCATTTCACCAAATCATGCCACACACCTGTGACCTAGAAGTTACCTACCTACCTTGGTTAAATGTTTCCGTGTAGTTCCAGAAGTTGATATCGTACTCATCGTAATCACTGTAGTGATCAGGATCACGATCAGAATCGTCTGTTGGTGAAAATTCTCCTTTTGCTAAAAGAACAGTGAGAGCTGTGGGGGCAGAAAAAGAGCAGATAGTGGGTACATTTATTTAACAAACAAACAAAAAACAAGTAGTGTGATTGTGATAAAATGCTAAGAAAACAGTAACATAAAGTAGGGATGCACTGATTTATTTTAAATTTGTTTTCACTTCATGTTTAATAATAAAAAAAATTTATTTTCAGCAAAATACAAAAAGGAGATGATAAACAGCAGGATTAGGCAGTTCTACCATATAGATAGAGTAAATAAAAAAAATAGTACAATAAAAATTAATAATAAATACATTTAAACAGACAAAAATAAATAAAATAAATAGAATTGCAGGACCTGCGATGTGACCATTGTGCACGCGTAAGTACATTGCGATGTCGCTGCTCAAAGAATATATTGTGCAGCTCAACTTCAAATGAATTAAATGAACAAAAAATAACCTAGGTAATAAGTAAAGAAAACTAAATAACAACGAGTATTCACAGAATGTCTAATTTCACCCCTATTTTGTGCCAATCTCCAGTTTCTATGACAACCTGTCCTTGAATTACAGCCAGTAATATTATTTTGACTCTTCTGCTAAATGTGACCTTGACCTTTGACCTTTTGCAATATTGATAATTTAATTATATGTATATATGTGTCAGTGTGTGTAATATTATGATAATATATCCAGTATTGATTAAGTTATAGTGTGATATGTCTATGTTTGACACACACAGTGTTACACAAGTTAATTTTGCGACATGTCACCTTTGACCTCCAGAGCTCTCAAAAATTATTGGGTGTAGGTGATAACACCAATTATAAGAATTATAATAGAATATAAAAAGAATATAAAAGCAGCTTTAGTATCATTTCAATTTATTTTAACCATTTAAAATTAATTAAAGTCAATTATTTTATTTACAATTTTTATGACAAAATGTAAAATATAGGCCTAGATTATACCTATAACTAAGTTACATTAAATTATTATGTTATTTTTTTGAGGCTGAGGTTGACATGTACATGGAATTTACTAACGTTGAAGTGGTTCAACTTAATCTGCACAAACTGTTTTAATTACTACTACATGTTAAAGCCACTCACCCACACTCCACATCCACAGGAACAGCTTCATCATCGCCTTCATCACTTCACATCAACTCTTTTCTGTCGTTTTCTTCAAATGTCAGATTAGCTGAGCACTGATGTGTTAGTCTGTGTGTTTTCATTTCCTGTAAAAGTGTCTTTAAACCATTCCACCACAAGAGACATGATTGGATTCACTTCCTGGTTTTTCTTTTGTCATTTGACATTGTGTTGTGTTCAAGGTCCTTGAAGCGTGAGTCTGTAAGTTGTGTGATGTTTAAGGCTTAGTGCAGTGTTATTTAACCTGGGGGTCAGGACCGCACGTGGGGTCGCCTGGAATTTATTGTAATTAACACGTTGATGCAAGGACCTTAGTCAACATTATTTTCCTGAGTGTTTTTATTCCTCTTTAGGTATGAAAAAAAAACAAAACAATGTGACTACTGCTTTAATGAACCTATTTTTTATGGAGTTACAAAAATGCCCACTCAGCTGGAAAACATGTTTAAGCTTTGAAGCAAAGAAATATAATACAGTGGTACCTCAACTTACAAAATTAATTTGTTACATAAGTGGTTTCATACCATGAATTTTTCGTAAATAGTCACATTTTACATGTAAAAGGCCTGATTGGTTCCAAGCCCCCCCAATACTACCCCATAAAAACCCTTTAAAAATGATAAAAGTATACACATTTTGTATGAAATATGTGTTAAAAGTAAAATAAAATGTATATTTTAGATGTAATGTGTTGGTGTCAGTGTGTAAATGTGTCTTCACTGACTGAACATTAAACATTAAACCATTAAAATGAACCAGACATGTGGGTCATTTTCATACCAGACATGTGGGTCATTTTCATGTCATTGTGTTTGATTTAATTGTCACTTTCACCTTCAACAATGTTTGTTGACGGACGTTTGGTGAAATATCGGTCCAGAGACGATTGCCTTTGACGACTTTTCATCATCTTCCTAAAATACACCAGGCGTACGTTGTCAAAGTGGGTGATTTTTTTCGGGATGTTTTTTTCCCCACAAATTCAGAAAGTTAATTACAGTCTAATAATTCTAGTCTATTAATTTCCAGGTAAACATGTTAGTGCAGATCAAGTATTAATAACAGATCAGTTACAGTAATGATATGAACTAAAACAACTAAACCCATGAATATAAAAGAGAAGAACTGGAGGATGTACGTGTCAAAGGGTTAATACAAAAGAAGAAAAACTAAAACACTCGAATAAAATAGATGTGAGTCAACAGAGATAATCAACATAAAAAGTGTGAAACTGTAACACTGGTGAGTTTCACATCCGTTTTATAATTACCCCACCCCCTGAAGAGGAGGGGGGTATTTTTATGAGTTGGTTTGTCTGTCTGTCTGTTCATCTGTCTGTGTTCGTTTGTCTGTCTGTTAAACTGTCTGTCTGTTCATCTGTCTGTCTGTTCATCTGTCTGTCTGTTAAACTGTCTGTTCATCTGTCTGTCTGTTAAACTGTCTGTCTGTTAAACTGTCTGTTCATCTGTCTGTCTGTTAAACTGTGTCTGTTCATCTGTCTGTCTGTTAAACTGTCTGTCTGTTCATCTGTCTGTCTGTTAAACTGTCTGTTCATCTGTCTGTTAAACTGTCTGTCTGTTCATCTGTCTGTCTGTTAAACTGTCTGTTCGTCTGTCTGTCTGTTCATCTGTCTGTCTGTCTGTTCGTTTGTCTGTTCATCTATCTGTGTTCATGTGTCTGTCTGTTCGTCTGTCTGTCTGTTCATCTGTCTGTCTGTTCATGTGTCTGTCTGTTCGTCTGTCTGTCTGTTCATCTGTCTGTTCGTCTGTCTGTCTGTTCATGTGTCTGTCTGTTCGTCTGTCTGTCTGTTCGTCTGTCTGTCTGTTCATGTGTCTGTCTGTTCATCTGTCTGTCTGTTCATCTGTCTATCCACCCATCCTCATGTCTTCTCATCTTCGTCTTATTGACTTTATATAAAACAGTGAGAAATTGGGAAAATGTTTGAACTCTGTGAAAATCAGTTTAAAAATGTTCATGACAACTTGGCAATAAATTATTTTGAAAGTAAAATGAAACCGTACAAACTAGAAAAACATGTCCCATCTATTCTTCACCATCTGATCATAAAGCTCATAGTTTCACTTCAAATCTATCTTCAATAAACTTTATTTATGCAGTTAAAACCACACTGGAAAAATATTACATTTGACCAAGTGTGTTGTTTTTCATTCATAGTCAAAGTTTCATCACCGTTAAAGTCAAACAAAATTAAAATAAAAAATAATCACCAGAAGATGAAGTTTTCAGTGAGATATAAGAACTGATTTACAGACAGAAGTTCTGGAAAATGTGACTAAGATCATTTTCATATTTTCCAAATGAAAAACACATAGAAAGCAATAAAAAGCACAAACACAGATTTGTCAATGGGACAAATTCACATCTGACATTAGCATGAGACATAAGAAACATGTCTTTTTGTTTTACCTCTCGTTATATTGCACTAAAATCTTTGATGGTAAGGCCAGTCTGTCCTCTGCGTATTAAGACACACCAAAAAAATAACACAAAACAGGTAAGCACATTGAAAAACACTGACTGATATATTCATTTTTGACATAAATTAAACAGCATTTTAACCTTTACGGAAAAAAAACAAGAATGTTTCTGTCGTAGGAAAAACAGTTCTTAGAGCTGAGTTTTAAAATAAAGTTTTTTCCACATTCTTTTTTTTTTTTTTTAATCTTCCAGCATATTATTAAATGTGAACCCACAGTGTAGAAAAGCATTTGCACCGCTCGCACATATATATAAAAATCTGAACTGTTCACATCCAAAATCATCTACAAATGTAGATAAATAACACAAATATTTTTTGTGGGCTAAAATGTTCAAGTGCTGTCAGGAGTTTACATACAAATATTTGCATAAAATATGTATTTACCGTATTTTCCGGACTACAAGACGCACTTAGAAGATTTTAATTTTCTCCAAAAATTTCAGTGCACTTTATAATCCAGAGCGCCTCATATGTGGATTAATTCTGATTGTGTTTAATGACTTGGAATTTTGACTTTTTATCTCATATTTTTGAATTTTTAAAAGTTTGGTTTAGCAGAATAAGAGTGTTTTGTTCCGTGTTACAACTCAACAAGGGTGGGAGTTATTGTTGCTGTTCAGCTTCGCTTAATGCACCTTATAATCCAGTGCGCCTTATAGTGCAAAAAATACAGTAATATATTTGTCCTTGATGAGTTTATACACTGGAAAAAAAATCAAAGTCTTCACAAGTGTATTTTTTTTGTCATTTCTAGTCCAAATATCTCATCACACAGAATAATTTAAAGAGGAACTTTTCAGTCCGATATAAGAAGTGATTTATAGACAATAGATCTGGAAAAATCTGACTAAGATCGTTTACATTTGTTCCATTTGTTTGTTTTTTTGCTTGAATCAAGTCAAAAAATATGCAAATGGCACAAGTTAAAATTGTCTTGGTAAGATTTTTTTCAAAAATTAAATTAAACAAATGAAAATCTGCCAACAGTTTAAGACCTTTTTTAAGATTACATAGAGCTCAATATAATACCTATTTAACGGTCATACTCTTAATCATAATCTTAAAATCATTTCCATTTCTTCTATTGGCAGATTTTGTCCTTAATTTTTAAATTTTTTTTTTACCTTAATTTCATTAAAAAAAATATCAGTAATATAATCATGGTAAAAATAAATAGTATCTATCATAAGTAAATAAATGAATCTATCTATCGAGTAAAGCAAAAAATAAAATAAAAAACTTGAATTAGACAAAAAGAAAAATCTGCCAATGAAATGAACCAGTGAAAATGATCTTGGTCAGATTTATTAAACAGATTTTCCATATCTATCATCTATAAATCAGTTCTTATATCGGATAAAAAGTTCCTCTTTAGTTGATTCTGTCTGATTTTAAGTGTGATGAGATATTTGGACTAGAGATGAGACAAATCCACCTGGTAAGGTTTTCGATGTTTTCCAGCTCACATCAGCTCGTCTCTCACTCCTCCATGGCGGCGTCTGGAGCGATGCTGTGCTCCTGGGCCATGGCAGCCAGCTCCTTCAGGAACTCCGAGAACAGTACGATGGCGAACACTCGGCTCTTGGCATGAGGAGGGATGACGGGGCAGGGCAGCGGGAGGCCGAGAGGGGGCGGAGCTACAGCGTTCCTCACAGAGCCGTTAGGAAGAGGAGGGTCTGGTGTGAGGAGGTCGTCACCATGACACTGAAGGCACTCTGGAAAACAGGAAGTAGGTAACAGGTAGAATATCCTAATCAGAGGTGGACAAAGTACTCACAATCTGTACTTAAGTACAAGTACAGCTACTTGTGCGGACAAAATACTCATGTAAAAGTAGAAGTACTGATTCAACTCCTTTTCTTAAAAGATCGTATCGCTCAATCGACTCTTGACATTTTAGTAGCGAAGACACGTCAATTTTTGATCTGATTCTGACAGAGTTCTTGAGCGGAGAAGTACTATATAGATAAGTACTGTGTGTACATAGTACTATGAACTTGAGGTGAATGGTCCATTACACTCCTTCCTCTTCCTTTATGTATGTGCCATTTATTGGTCATTTTCTGTTTTCATTTTGACAGAGATTTATCCCCCTGGCTCACGGTTAATTGATGAACAAGAATTAATCAATCAATGAACCGTGAACCACTGTCAAAATGAACTGACAGACAGAGGGGCTAATTCAGAATGAATTGTGAAACTCAAACTGATTTTTACAAAGCAATTCCACATATAGAATCTTATGGTGTGTTCAAGGCCACCCGTAACTTGTACTTTTCCCACCTTAAAACCACCAGACAAGTCACACAAGTCAGTAGTTTTTCGTAGTCGTCCATGAACCAAAGACAGTCCGTATGTCTACATGGTGTTTTTTAATTCTGAATTATTTATTTCGAATAAAGTAATTCGGAATTAAAGCTATTTCCTTTTACCCGAGTAAACTAGCCCGCCTCCAGTTGGAAAAATATTTTGCCTGAATCGTTGGTCTAGTGACGCTCCATAGAGTCTCAGCCAGGACTGGTAAAAATGTTACCAGTAATAATAATGAAGATAAAACTGTTATAGACCAGTGCATTTATTTGTTTAATTCATTTAATCTCCACATTATCAGATCTGACCCTATGTTTAAAAAAAAAAAAAAAGGCCCTTGTCCCAGATGGATCACAGCTGTTGATAGAAACCAACCTCGGATCTTGGCGTCTTGGTCTTTAAGCAGAAGAAACCTCCAGGCCTCAGTGACCAGAGCAGGATAATCTGGTCTGTCCGACAGGTAGCGCTCGATCTGGTCACGCACAGACACCAACACCTTCACAAACAAACACACAGGTCAATAAACATGTCCTTCTGTGTGTGTGTGTACTTGTATTCCTATCTTTATGGGGACATTGATCTGTTTACAAAATAACAGCACGGACACCTCTGACACCATGAGGACCAAAATTCAGGTCCCTACGAAGGTGAAATATAAATATGGGGTCCCACTAGTAAAATATAAATCTGTGTGAAGTCTGGAAATGTATACCAACAGTGGTCCCTATACACTGGAGCTGTTAAAATCAATGCATTAATGTAGATTAATTCATCACTTTTGCATGTATTTTAAATGTCTTATCGCACCTTTTGGTGTGTTTTTTTTTCTTTATTTTAGAAGAGTTTTTTTTTTTATATGTTTTGGATTTTCAGAATGGAATAGAAGTACTTCATTGAATCCACAATTGGATTTTAGAATGTTGTACCTACTTTTTCTTCGCATTTTTGTGGGAAAGCAACCCTGTGCTTAATCTGATTAAAATTTGTAATCATTTGATAGCCCTTCTATAAACACATTAACTAATTTTTCTGGAAGTCCCCATAAAGCATGTGGAAACGGTTGTAAAGGGAAACATGTATTTTTCAAAAGTTTGAAGATGTCTTTAGGTTCTACGACCCAATGGACACTACACCCAAATTTTTTCACACTTCTCTACAAAGACTGGTCCCCACAAGTGATCATTACAAACGTGGTCTTCATGAGGCATGGGAATCTGTGTGTGTGTTACCTGGTAGAGGGTGCGTATGTGGGGCTGTTTGGGGGTGTGTGTGCTCAGTAGGAAGGATCGCAGCAGAGGTTGCGGGTACGAAGCCAACTGGGCGAGGATGCCTGTCACGAGGAGGTTCACGGCGATTGAGTTTTCCAGAAGGTTCTCCAGCCGGGACAGTAAGACACTGATGAACGGACCTGAGGATTCAGAGGACCCCGTGGGTTAGCGTTTCGAAAGTGTGTAAAGTGACAGATGAATAAAATACATTGAAGAAGGAACTGAAACTATTTTAGAGCCAACAACACATCTCCACACAATTTATTAGTTTTGTCCCTTGTTCCTGTATCAACATTTCCACCTTCTGACTCTGCACTTCACACTGACTCTCACACTCGTCGGCCAGTTTCAGGGAAATCTAGCCAAAAGGTACATTGAGCGTAACTAGACTACTACAGTAGCACATTAGATTTGATGCCTCTATGAGGGTCTAGCACGGCTAGGCTAATGGTGATCCGGATCAGCCTCAAAATCTAATTGCTTTTGTCATTCCGGGCATTCTGTGAAAATTTGGTTGAAATCCATTGATAACTTTTTGAGTTATGTTTCTAACAGACAGACGGACAGGCAAACAAACCCCAACGACTACATAACCTCAGCTGGCTGAGGTAAAAATTTATATCGTTTTGGGCCCATAAAGTCCATATTGGTTGATTGCTGTTTCAGAATCACGCACCTGTAAAGGGGACTCCGTGCCTCTTGCTAACTTTCATTCCGTCCTTCAACATTTTCTCCTCTTCATCCTCCACTTCGTCTTCCTCCATCACCTCCTCCTCCTCTGCCTGTCCATCGTCCCAGGAGGACCCTTCCCAGAACCCGTTCACCTCTTGGTCCTCGTCCTCCAGCCTTCGCCTTAGAGCCCACACTCTCCTCCTAAAAGTGCCCATGTTGTCGGTGACGTCTTCGCAGTCAGGCTCCACCCCTAACGACAGCATCACCTCCTGGTACTGGGACAGGAAGCTGTCGGCCGGAGTGACCGTGATACTGGGGGGATGTGACGATGGTTCTTCGTTTGGATCATGTGACTCTGAACCTGAGTGGCCATTGGTTAAAGTGGGTAAAGGTGGTATTGGATGTGGTGTGTTGTGATCCGACAGGTTCTTTTTATAAAAAGACTCTTCGTCAAAATGTTCAATGATGTGATTTTTCACCGTGAACCCATTGGTGAGAAGGTGGTGAATCTTTTGCTCTTTCATGCTCTCCACCCCCTCCCCCTCGTCCTCTTTCCTTCTCTCCAGATTCTTCCCCCCATCATCACTCCTCCTCCTCATCGACATAATACTGTTAACCGTCTCCATCACCGTCCTCCCAGTTGTCGTCAATATCGTTGATAGTGTTGTGGCCGTGGTTGCTATGGACACCTGATGCTCGTTCGCGATGCTTTCACGAGCTCGTCGATTGGCCGCCATCTTCCTCTCCATCATGGCCGCCTTCGTGTCCTTCTTTGCGACCAGGTCGTAAACCAAAACATCGTCCTGAAACTCTGATTCTTCTACATATGAGCCGTGCACCAGTTTAGTAGCGGTGCGTCGCATTTCCTGGATGTGTTGCGGAGGAAGAGGAGGGGGAGGGGCTGGTGTCGGACTCACGCTGTGCTCGATTCCTGCAATGCCGTTTGGGAGCCCCGCAGGATCATCGTCATCAAAGATATCGTCCCACTCCAGCTCCAGTGCGGAACTGGAGCGTCCGGCCTGGTTGCCCGTGGAGACGGTGTCTATGGAGGAAGGGGTGGGGGAGAAGGCGGTGGGGGGAGGGGTGACGGCAAAGGAGCAGATGGAGTCGCTCTTGATCCGTCTACTGATGTCTTCCTCATCTTCATCTCCTGGTATGTCCGATTGGCATTCCTGAGGGGCGGGGTCAGTCCCATCGTACGGAGCCGACCAAAACTGACAGGCTCTGTGAATAAGATTCAAGTTTAAAATTAATGTTCATCAAAGGTCAGTACTTATGTAAAGATGCTTCTGCTGTAAAAACAGTGGTGATAAGTATTCGGTTACTGTTGTTAACGGAGAGGAAAAAAACAAAACAGACTGAACTAACTGTATGCAGGTCCAGGGCGGCGGGGCCAGTGGGTACACGTGAACCCCGGTAGTTCACAGCATAGACGTATCCTTAATATCTCTGATGTTGTCAAAATACCTTCACACTCAGTCACGTTGAGCTTCTCCTGATAGAACCTCCCGCTTTCACCCCTTTTTTAAATTTTAAATCTTGATTTATTCAGCTATTTCCTGCTCGTTGATACGACGCTGTTGCCCATAACAACCACTAGCTTTTTTTTAATTATTTATTATATCTTTATTCAGAATCAAAATCTAGCAGTTACATTCATGAAAAACACATTTCCAACATTTCAGACTAAGGAACATTTCCTATATAGAACAGATACAACATTGGATAAAAGGATAAAGACAAAAAATACAGTCACAAAGAATTAAATTAAAATACACACACATAAGCTAAACAAACAAAATAAAAATTTGAGATCGGCCTAATCTTGAATCAAGGCATTTAACAAATTTATTACATTCAATGCTTGTTTGGTTTTAATATATTTAAGTGCTTTTTTGAAGTTTTTTAGTTCATTCATGTAACAACCGCTAGCTTGTTAGCCTTCCAGATATGTTACGTAATAGGGCATATTTCCTCATTCGTCATTACGTCGGACTCTCTTGCACATGCGGGTCACTCCAGGGATCCATTCCGTTAACACCCAAGACTGATAGAAGTCGCATTTAATGTGTAATATGAACGAGTACACACAAACAAATCTGATTTGACAAAAAAAAAAAAAACGAATTGTGACCTGCTGTGTGAACGTAGCCTTAGTTACTATTATTGACAGAGAGGAAACCTGGCATGAGCTTCAAAATGTAGTCGTGACCTTAAAATGTCAAAATCAAAGTAATATGTTTTTCAATTAATATAAAATAAAATTAACTCACCTGTGGGAGGTAGAGATGGCCTGGCGGGCGTCCCACAGGTAGTGGAGGTAGTTGACATCCATCAGAAAGTCTGAGCCCCGACAGAAGCCGACACTGTCAGACTGATCTGAAACCAGAGGTGGAAAGTAACTCAGTAAAAGTACTTCATTACTGTACTTAAGTAAATTGTCTAGGTATCTGTACCTTACTTGAGACTTTATTTTTCCGACAACTTTTTACTTCCTACATTTTTGTATAAATATCTGTACTTTATACTCTTTACATTCTCAGAATAGACTCATTACTTTTTCAAACTAAACAGATATGACAGTGGAAAAAAAGTCACTTCAGAAGGAAAATCAGTGGAGGAAAGAAACTATTATTAACTTACATATTATAGTTATATGACTATGATCTCATAATTTTAACTTTTAATTTCACAATTTTAACATTTTATCTTTAAATTGTGCATTTTTTAATCTCATATTTGGACTTTTTTTTTTAATCTCATGATGACTTTATCTCAATTGGGACTTTTTTTTTTTTCATTTTTCCAAAAATTTCTGTCTATAGGGAGCCTAAGTGACGCGATTCTATTTCCGGTCGATTTCCGGGCAATGGGACCAAAGTGCCATAAAAAAATGAACACGAGTCAATGGAGGGATAAAAGTAATTTTCTGGTCCCGTTTGAAATGTGCTACGGTTTTCACATATGATGTCTGTGAATTTTAAAGATACATTTTCACATTGAGAAAGCACTCACTTTGGACAGACATCAAAAGTTACGTTAGGTTTTATATGAGAGTAAGTAATGGACTACAACGTTCGTCTCACAAATATGACGTCATCACCAAGCTTCACCATCAAACTCTTTGAAAATGACTGTGACTTTGGCGAGCTTCACCTCCTTCTTTCAGGACGAAGGTAAGAGCATCAAACGTGGAGAAAACCACTTTAAATTGGGGCATGTGGAAAGTGGCAGCTACTCCGGGGGAGAGATAGTTGGTCTAGTGAGAGCCAGCATGCGGGACAAGCTCTCGTCAGCCGGGAAGCGGTAGAGGGAACATGTGGAAATGGTGTTGTGATTACACCGGGGCACAAAGCACACAGGTATTTTCAAATGAAAAATAGAAAAGGCGGTATACGGTTTACGGTGTAGTCCAAACAGAGTCCAAATAATGACATATTTTTACACGCTAATAAATCACAAAACACGTATCAAAGAAACTTCAAACGCACATCATTGGTTATGATTTTAATTGAAGTACAGCAAATGTGTGATTCAGGGCATAAAGTAAAGTGGACCAGAAAATAAGAATTTTCTCCTCATCCACTCTCATGTTAAATTTTTCCGAACTTCGGCCCAGTGGACCGACCGGAAGGGGCGGAGACTTAGGCTCCTTATACCCACAAAACTGAGTAACTGTGACCCGATCAAACACAATTTTAACACAGTAACTCACCTTTAAAGGGTTTAATTTTGATATTTTTGAAACTTTTCAGATTTTTCCTGGTTAAATGAGTATTATTGATTTTGATTTGAATGATTTATTTCGAACATGTGCAAAGTGTAACAATAATCAATACAACAATAATAATAATAATAATGACATGTCCGAAAAGGAGTAGGATGAAGCATAATCTTATTTAATCCTACCCCTTCTTCACTTCCCCAATAACCTGAATTCATCTTATAGTAATATAGTGCATAGTACAAAAATGATGATAATAATGGCAAAAAAAATGTAGTTTTACTTTTTACTGTAGTTTTATTTTTTCACATAAGTAGCTGTACTTCTACTCAAGTACAGAATGTGAGTACTTTTAACACCTCTGTCTGAAACACAGTGCTGACATCAGTGAACGTTGCATGTGTTTAGTGCTGGGGGTCCGTGCACCCACCTGCTCCTTTAGGCCAGTGGATGTGCTCTGTGGGTAACAGTGAGGGGTGGGTGTGGGCGGAGCTCCAGGTGGGCGTCAGCAGCAGGAAGGAGGAGGCACTGGAGGAGTAACAGTCTGTGTGGTTCAAGGAGGAGCGCTGGGCTGGACTCAGGTGGGTGCAGGGGATCAGGTACCTGAGGACACGAAGACACATCCTGTCAGACCAAATTATGTATGGACACTATGGACGTGTCCAGACCAATATTTGGATGTTTATAAACTGTCCATACATATTTTTGAATGGGAAATTACATGACATTTGGGGAAAAAAGGTTATTGTATTTTCTGGACTACAAGGTAACACTTAAAATACTTTTAATTTCCTCCAAAAACCACAGTGCACCTTATATATGGATTAATTCCCTTTGTGCTTAGTGACTGGGAATTTTGACTTTTTGTCTAATAATGTTCACTTTTTATCGAATACTTTTGACTTCACTTCATACACTTTATAATCCAGTGCACTTTATATACGAAGAACCTAAAAAATAAACCATTCATTGACAGTGCTCCTTATATTGAGTAAATATTGTCATCAATGAACCTTTATCACGTGACAAAAACGGGACAAAACTAGATGTAAATGTGGGTCTAGTGACAATAACTATAATTACATATATAATGCAGTTATCGATTACCAATAAAAACCAGACAAAATGTGGATTAAGAAATTAAAAACATTCCTAAAATGTCTCTTACTTTTTGTTAACAGGAATAAAATGAGACATTATTTTAATTATTTTAGTCATGTTCTTATTTATTTATTTATTGTTACTGTCACTCACGAGGAAGTCGTAAAAATTATGCCCACGCCAATGTCAACATCATGATTACTGCCATGTGTCAGACCCAGAATGCACCACTGCAAAACTGAGCTGAGGAAAACACTGGAAATATCCATATATTTGACCAAGTATTTTCTTTTTCTTCATCAACACTTCTTATTCTGTGACTTAATTGAAATGTAAAAGAAAAAGACATTTACTGTAAGATTTAATTATTTTTATTTTCAAATCTGCTTCCATACTCATGGACCATAATGATGAGTATTTTAGGTAGAGAGAACTCTTTTTTTCCATTTTCTTTTCTCCATCGGTGGCAGTTTTTCACCAGCAGGTGGCAGCACATGTCAATTAAATATATATGAAATAAACTCCACTGTTTCAGACACTTGAGAATCTGTGTTGAACTACACTGAAACAACAGAGACAGAAGAACTCAACAAAATGTACACGTTTTCAAAACAAGTGACTTAAGCATTGGTTCTGTCACATTTAATTTACTTTGTTAAAAAAAAAAGATTTTCTGACATTTTTCATCATTTGACAGAGAAAAATAATCTGTATCAGTTCCAAATATTGATTTAGAAATCTTAGAAACAAAAAAAATCTATATTGGTTGACCACTAATATAAACAATAAACAAGTGAAAAATGCTTTAGACACATGATGATGATGATGATGATGATGATGATGACGACGACGACGACCATTGAGAATTCAAACAGTGTAGCAGCAGTTATTTTATATCAGATTATTTCATAAAGAGCTGCACAACCTAAACATTCTGTACAAGTACAGCTACTTGTGTGGAAAAATGCTCTGGTAAAAGTACAGATTCAACTCTTTTATTTAAGTAAAAGTAAAAAAAAAAAGTACTAATTCTCAATTGTAATAAAGTAAAAAAATAAATAAATTAAAAAAAGTACAAAGTAAGGCTGCATGTTTTTCCCTAGATTAAAATTATACTTATTTAACCCTTTAAATCCTGAGACTTTAACAGTTCCAGTCAAAAATTAACAGAATAAGTAACAAAATGGACAATAACAGCCAAAAATGTATTATAAACCAACAAAACAATAAATAACATTAACAAAATAAGACACAAATGACACAAAAATGAAGAAAAATAATACAATGCAATGTTAAATGTAGAAATATAAAACAAAATAAGGAACTAAATTAAGAAAAATGAATAAATATTTACAAAATAATAACCTAACTTAGTTAAAATGAAATAAAATGAAGTAGAAATAAATATAAGGAGTATAAAGTACAGTTATTTATGATCTGAACAAATGTAGGGAGGAAAATGTAAACAAAATTGGGAGAAAAATAAATACTGAAGTAAAGTACAGATACCTAAAATTCTACTAAAGTACAATAACAAAGTACTTTTACTACTTCCCAGCTGTATTAAAGCAGTGTTGGACTGACCTGAAGACCAGCTGAAGCATCACGTCTTCACAGAAGAGGCCGATCAGAGTCCTGAACAGAGCCAGAGACACTGTCCCCAGCTGAGACACACATACAGCACACAGGAGAGGTCAAAGGTCAGCTCAAAAACATACTCTGACAGTGTGTGTGTGTGTGTGTGTGTGTGTGTGTGTGTGTGTGTGTGTGTGTGTGTGTGTGTGTGTGTGTGTGTGTGTGTGTGTGTGTGTGTGTGTGTGTGTGTGTGTGTGTGTGTGTGTGTGTGTGTGTGTGTGTGTGTGTGTGTGTGTGTGTGTGTGTGTGTGTGTGAGAGACCTGGAAGGGTGTGTTGACTCTGCTGACCAGCGTGTCCAGGATGTGCACGTTATCGTGTGTGTGGAGCAGAATGAAGGACAGGAAGGTCTGGAGGAGAGCTGGTTCTGAGATGGACCGTAGGAACAGGTCCAGGTACGCGGTGGTCGTCATCACCTCCTCTACTGTCAGCTACACACACACACACACACACACACACACACACACACCAGCAGAGAACATACAACCTGATTTAGAATAACCTTCACAAGGTTTTAAAGTACTCACTTTTTCTGAATTTAAAATAATTATCCAGAGTAAAAATAAGTTTATACATACATATAGTTTCACCATTTGGATGAACATTGAGAAGTTTCGATTTTGCAGTTTTGAGACAAACTGTGTTAACATGGAAGTGATTAAGGCATGTTTTTTTTGCCGACAGGAAACACTATTTTTAGACTAAGGGAAGGATTTAACTGAAGTTTATTAGAAATCACATTTGACATGAGAATGGAATTACTGAGTGAGTTACTTAATAATAATAAGTTATTTAGTGTAAAGTTACTGACAGACAGAAAACACCCTCACTTTCCCCTGTGTGTGTGTGTGTGTGTGTGTGTGTGTGTGTGTGTGTGTGTGTGTGTGTGTGTGGGTGTGTGTGTGTGTGTGTGTGGGGGGGGGGTGATAAGAGTAAATTGAAATAAATAAAAGTTTTTCATCCTGTCCCCCTCAGGAGCATAACTCTAAACAGACCTTGTGCAGGGCCGGAGCCAGCACCGGCACCAGGAAGCCGTTGTAGATGTAACCCAACAACTGAGAGCGGATGGAGGGATGGGTGACCTGAGAGACACAAGCAAGACCTTAGAACACACTGGAGAAAACTTCCACTGGTCATTGACTTAGTGTATACGTTACCTTGGTAACAGCGCTACAGAAGTCCAGTGAGTGCAGGAAGTGGACGAGAGACGGGACCTGATGAGACACACGACAAGGACACAGTCATTTATGTGAATGACACACATATTTATTTATTCATTCATTCATTTATTTATTTATTTATTTATTTTTAGGTCCGTCACCCTCATCTCCTACAACATTGATTGACTCATATAAACTCATGTAGTTGAATCAGTGACAGTGAATGAACACACTGAGTTTATTTTATGTTCAGTTTAAGATACATTTGTTAAAAAACAAACATTTTTCTTGAGTTTTCACTGTTTTAATATAATAATTAATTATATATAATAATATTAGGGCTTTTAAAATTAATCCATCATCATGATTAATCTGATAAAAACATTTTTTTACGGCAGTTAAATAGAACTGCTGTTTACAATTTGTTTTGGTGAAACTGTCGAGGGTTTTGAATAAACATGTTAATTGCACACATACATGTTTTTGATTATTGTGTTTATTTTTTTATTTTTATTTTTCAGTTTTGTTTTTCTTAGTGTATTTTGTGGGAAATTTGAGTACAAAAAAAGAACAACCCTGAAACAAAATGTACATGTATATGCAATTAACATGTTTATTCAACACCTTCAACAGTTTCAACAAAACAACTGTAAAAAAAACAACTTTTCTATTGTGTTAACATTTTTAAATCAGATTAATCACATTGATGGATTAATCTGTAATAATTATTTAATTTTGACAGACCTAATATATACCCATACAAGTACACACATACAAAAACATCCATTTTGTAAAAAATAAAAAACATCCTTATTTTGTCACACAGGTGGCAGCTGTCCTTATAAATCATGATGGATTGGTTACCATGGTTACCTGCTGCCAGTCGGCTTGGTCCAGGCAGTGCCAGTCTTCACTGTAAACCTGTAACTTGGCAGGAAGAGACGAGTACAGACCTGACAGACCTGTGGCCAACACCTGGAAAAACACACACACACACACACACACACACACACACACACACACACACACACTCCCTCAGAACTTCATAGAGATTAAACAGAACATAACCATAGAATGTTTGAAGCACACGTCCACTGATCACCACCAGAATTGAATCATTTGTTCCTTGTGTCAGTATCATTTTGTGAATATTTCAGTTAAATCCATCCATAACTTTTTGACTCGTCTTACAAACAGTGTAAACATTGTCTGTGTAACGGTATCATGACATATTGTGATATATCATAATGTTAGTATTGATTCATATTGTGTTGCCAGTACACCCTGTATGAAGGAATAAACGTGGGTGGAGGCAGAGCTGGCGTTAGTCTTAGGCAGACTAGGCGGTCGCCTAGGGCACCAAATTGACCAGAACCGGCCCTGGGTGGAGGAATTAATGGAAAGAGGTGAAAAACAGGCGGAATTTGACGACAAAAACAACCTCAGCAGCAGAGTTGAGTGTTGTTCCCAGTCAGACGTCCGTCCAATCACATTCAGACGTACTAATCCCGCTCAGTGTACAAGCCAATCTCACGCTGGGTCACTAATCTTCTGTCCACATGCAGATTGGGGTCAGAGTGTGGTCACATGGGCTTAAATCAGACTCACAGTCACAGGTGCCATGTGCTTCAGTGACTCTGCCTTCCTTCTTTACTTCCTTTTCTTTTATATGAACATGCTAGAAGTGTTGGAATTATTTATTCAACCACTGATTGATTGATTTGATTTGCTTATTTTGAGGAGTCACAGAATACATTTCAAAAAGAAATTAATTCAATTCAATGTGTTCATTTTGACAGCTCTGTTTATACATATATATATATATATATATATATATATATATATATATATATATACTTGTATATAAATTTGGCGTTAAGGGTTAAGTTTTAAAAAATAATTCACTTCAGAAGGAGAATCAGTGGTAGAGAGAAACTGTGACTTTTTTATTTCACAATGATGTATTTTTAATCTCATATTTGACTTTTTTATTTATTTATTATTATTATTATTATTATTATTATTATTATTATTTATTATTTATTTTTTCCCCCATTTGTCCAAAATACCCACAAAAATTAGTATCTTTTGGATACTTTTGAAACTTTTATGGTTTTTTCATTGTTTAATAAGTATTTTATTTATATATATATATATATATATATATATATATATATATACACACACATATTTATTTATTTATTATAATTTTTTTTAATTAAAATTGAGAAATTTTTATTTTTATTTATTTTATTGAGGAATTAAATCAGTACTTCTACTTTTACCAAAGTATTTTTTCCACACTGTACTTCTACTTAAGAACAGAATATGAGTATTTTTAACCACCTCTGATGTCATCTCCAGTTGTATTTAACCCATAAAGACACAAACAGCTGCATCTGACCAAAATAATCCACTGATCTAAACTGTTTAATACCACTGATCCTTTAATCCTGTCAATACATGTAAATAATTTGTGTAAAATGCAGTTGTTTATCTTTTCATAATCATCATATATGACCCATTTCCCATTTGGGTGTTCAGTTGCCCCACAGTTACCATGGAAACACCTTCGTCTTCTACAACATTGATTCACTAGAATAAACCCATGGAGTTGAAACAGTGACAGTGGATGAACACACTTTGGTTTATGTTCAGTTAATGATACATGTGATGAAAAAGGAAATTTTTCTGTAACACTTTATAAAACTTAAATACAATTCACTCTGTAAAAAACATTATTATGAGAAATTTATTCTGATTAAAATTGTTAATGCATTTCAATGGAAAATGTATTTACAGTTGTTGACACTTTTGAATCTATCTATCTATCTATCTATCTATCTATCTATCTATCTATCTATCTATCTATCTATCTATCTATCTATCTATCATTTTTGCATATGTTTTAGATATTTTATCATATTTTTGGGTGTTTTTTTTTATTTAAAAGATTTTTTGAATGTATTAGATTTGTCATCGCTTTTTTATGTTTATTTTTGAGTAATTTTTTGCATGTTGGGATATTTTTTTCAGCATGTTTTTGTGTTTCTTAGTTTAGTTTTGTATAAGTTGTGGGAAATCTACATATCATGAATGAGTCAAGTAATAAGAGGTGAAATTGTTGTTTTTTTTTTAAACAAAATCATAGTTTTCTACAAGAGAAAAGACATTTATTTTCTTGGCTTTCTTCTTTTCTTCCACTGTGTTCTGGTGGTTCATTCATAAGTTGACATGTTTATAAAGCTGCTTCACACACAAAGTCCCAGAGGAAGAGTATGAGCTCATTCCATTATTACATAACTAATGATAATGAGATTATTATACAAATGACTGACTCATGCACTGCATCAAAGAACAGGAGATCCCACTGACAAATACAGAAGAAATATTTTAAATGTCTGTTAAACCTAAAAAAAAAAAAAAAAAAAAACCACTACAAAATATGATAGTGATGGTGTACCCCCCCCCCCCCCCCCCCTGAGCTTTTTTGGGTAATATTTAATTTTTACCGATTAATTTTTTTTTTCTCTTTTACTCACTTATTTTTTACTTTCGTCTTCAAACATTATTGTTAGTATTATTATTTTTGTTATTACTGTTGCAGTCTTTATTTCTACAGGATAGGCTGACTGAGGATAGGTAAGTGGGTGGGTTTTGGGGGACGGGTGTATTATTATAAATATATATATATATATATATATAATTATATTTTGTTCAGATGAAAATCAATAAAACAGTGTTAAAAAAAACTAAACTAAAATGTAACCTCCAATCAAATGATGATTATAATTTTATTTTTTTTTTTAACCTGCCACCACCACGTCCCCTCTTCACAGAACAGCTTTATTTATAATTACAACTTTTGTTTAAGTAACAACCTCAAACTTTATATTCACATGTTCATCCATTCCTTGCTTGCATAAAAATGTAGAGGGATGAGTTATACAGAAAAGTGTAAAAGGACAAGATGAGACGAGCAGAAGAACACAGATATAAGATAAAACACTGGAACAAAACATAATGCTGCTTTCAAGTCTTATCAGAAAGATCATCTTTTCCACTTGTGAACTTAAAGTTATCAGTACATTGTGTTCATGTGTTTTTGTTGTCATAGCAAAAATAAAAAATAGTAACCATTCAGTTTCACATTCACACCTCTGGGTAATTTAACAGGGTTCATGTGGGTTCTTGAAAGGCATTGAATTCATTGTTCTAAAAATAAGGCCTTAATTGACATTAAAATGTCTTCAATCTAATTTTCAAAAGTCTTAGAAATTTGGACACATTAATTAAGATTTATGTTTGTTTGAAATAGAAAGTATTTGGTAACATTTAGTTTTTTTATATTACAATAATAATTTAAGGCGAGTGGAAAATGAGGACATATTATTCTGTGGGTGTAATATTCATTTAACGATACTGAGGTTTGTACAAGTGTGTGTTTATATGGTGTGTGTGTGTGTTATATATTAAAAATGTCAAAGGTATGCTTCTTGATGCAAATGGTTGATGAGTGTAGCATCAACTGGAACAAAAAGTCATGTTTTATTTAAATAAACAGTTGGTAAAACTGCTCCCAGATAATTCATGTGGTGTTTTTTTTCAATTTTGGTTCATTGTCGGCTTGGTCTTAAATGTAATTTCAAACAGCATTTAAAAAAGTCTCAATTTAACTGACCCTGAGCTGTAGGAACTACATTAACCTATGAACCTATTCATGACTACATTTCCATGATGTTTTTTTTTATTTAATACGAATAAAATATTTCAGAATTAAAGCCATTTCCTTCCAGTTTACATAGAAATGTCAATTCCAAATGGTTTCCATGGAAACGGGTCTATTCTGCTTTAGTTAATTGGGCTTTCACAGCTGGAGGTACAGAGGATTGTGATTGGACAGAATGGACACTTAACATCTGGATGTCTACCGGAAGGAAGTTATCGTGTCCACTTCCTGTTCTGCTGTCGTTTCAACATGGAAGGGCACATACGACATGTGATTTTTGTATTTATTTTTGTAATAGTTACAAAGACGCAGCTTGACTGAATCAACATACTAATGTCGTCATCATCACAGTCACTATTTAAATTATATTGTGTATATTTTGTATATTTATATCTGTATATATAGCGTGTTTAGTTGTTTATTTGTTTATATGCATGTAGGCCAGATCTTTTTTTTTTTTTCTTCTGCTGCTGTGAACTGTAAATTTCTCCACCGTGAGACGAATAAAGGTTTATCTTATCTTATCAATGCGTCACTACGACAAAGGCAGAGCATGTGCAGAACGACAGAAATAATGTTAAAGATACGACAGGAGAGCAGACGTTCCAGTTTATAGTTTACATTATACACATAATTCCCATGGCACCTGAAGGCAACACAAGAAAAGATAGTAGGACCAGCTAAGTGGTGAAAGACAGTAATGAGTAAGACGAGACAAAGATAGGTACTAATATTTATTATACAGTGTGTGTGTGTGTGTGTGTGTGTGTGTGTGTGTGTGTGTGTGTGTGTGTGGAGTGTCATGTACTGTACTCACAGGACAGAAGTATGTGTTTTGGGCGATATGCTGGGCCACTCGAGGCTCTGACGCTGATAAAGACATGATGAGTAAAAGAGCATCTCTGGCCTGTTGACCCACAGAACCCTGTCTGAGAAACAAACAAACAAACAAACACACTGAGTCACATACTGTACATGTGAGTTACACATAATGTAACAGCTGTGTGTGTGTGTGTTTAATTATAAATAAATGTCCCCACTAGTAAAATATAAATCTGTGTGAATTATACAAATGTATGTAAATGATGTAGCTCTGTAAATATATTAATTTGTTTTTTTTCCGGAAGTCCCCATAAAACATGATAGAAACAGGTGTATAGAGAAACATGTATGTTTCAAAGGTTTGAAGACGTGTTTACTTTTTAAAATTATATATAAATATGTATGTATACACACACACACACACACACACACACACACACACACACACAGTGGTACCTCTACTTACGATAGACCCAGCTAACAAACAATCCAAGTAACGAAAAACATTTGCCTCAATTTTTTTCTCTCTGAATACGAAAGAAACTTCTCTTTACGAACGGAAACTGAAATCCCCGAGACATAAATATTATGTACATGACTATACATAACCACGTAATGTACGGAAATATGTCACGTATGTACTGTACGTAGCATCCCATTGGCTATGATGCTGTTCGTTATTTACCCTTTGACCCTCATTTATCTCAGAGTTACTGTTGTTTCCTGAGTTTTTCCCAGTCTGCTCATTTAAACTTTATTACAGTATGTATTATAAATGACAGTAAACAGAGCGATGGTGGCGATGGTGGCGATGGTGGCGATGGTGGCGATGGTGGCGATGGTGGCTATGGTGGCAATGGAGGCGATGGTGGCGATGTGGTGATGTGGCGATGGAGGCGATGTGGCGATGGTGGCTATGGTGGTGATGGAGGCGATGGTGGTGATGGAGGCGCCCTGTTTGGTTGCTGTGGCTCCCACTAACACAACAACAGCCACAGGTGATTCTTCTACCACCTACTGCCTGAGGGGTGAATTGCAGTTGATGTTCAGTCCAGGGTACTTGCGTTGACGTGTACAACTATGAAAAGGGCGCACGTCACTCGCATCATTTTTAGCGTTGTTCGTGTTGCGTATGCGTAGCAATGTGTTGACTATGTTGGAGCTCTAAGAGGGTACGTTATTCTCTCCAAATGAAGATAATCACGAAAACTGTTGGATCGATTTCCACAAAATTTCAGTAAAGGTGTGAAGTGGTCCAGAGTAGATCTGATCAAATGTTGGGTCAAAGGTCAAGGTCTGAGTGTTGTATTTTTTTACTCTACCTGTGCGTGTATGGTATAAGCAAAGAGAAGAGCAGGAAGTTGGCGGCTCCCTGGTCCTCACTGGTGTGGAAGAACAGTTCTAGTACTGACGGATCTTTGACCAGAGCCACACACAGTTGGTTCAGCAGCAGGACAAGCTCCGCCTCCACAGCACCGCCACCATCTGAGAACAGTTTTATGTGAGGTTAGATTAAAGTACGGTGGCCGGGATGGCTCACAGCAAATACACAAACAACAACAACCAAAAGACACAAACAACAACAACAACAAAAAGACACAAACAACAACAACAACAAAAAGACACAAACAACAACAACAAAAAGACACAATGGAAGTGAGTGTGAGGTTCTGTTTTCTAATGGACCAAACAAAACATCTCTCTGTAAAGCAGGGGTGTCAAACTCGTTTTAGTTCAGGGGCCACATTAAACCAATTTAGATCTGAATTGGGCCGAAACACTAAAATAATAACATAATATATAAATAATGTTTTAGAGCAAAAAAAAAAAAAGTAAAATTATGTGATGAAAATGTTCACATCTACCAACTGTCCTTTAAAAACAGTGTGAATAAAATAAATAAACTGACAGTTATTCAGAAAACTAAATGTAATTTTAACAAGATGATGTCTCAGTTTATCATTTACACGTCAATTACAACGCACAGATTATTTATTAGTGGATCTAAAAATACACCAAACATTTAATAACAGGCAGAACGTTGTTAAACTTACACTTCAGACATTTCAAAATGTTCATATTTGTTCAGGTTATTCATGTTTTTTGTGAAATAATAGTTTGTTTTTATTGTAAATAAAGTAAAATAACATGAAAATGAGAGAAAATGTGGAGTTGTGAGTATTTATAGGTTATTATGATACTATTTTACTGATCTGTATGTGGAACCTGAAATTTAATTATCAGTATATTCACTGTCATTTTTGTTTTTCACAAAGTTATCCCAGGGGCCGGACTGGACCCTTTCAGGGGCTGGTATTGGCCCCCGGGCCGCATGTTTGACACCCCTGTGTTAAAGGTTCAGTATTTTTTGTAGAGAAGAGCGTGCGTGTTGAACATTTGGACATGGGACTCACCGGCTCCAGCTCCAGCGCAGGACGCCAGCAGCATCATGAGCGGTCGGAGGACAGGTTTATGATGCAGCAGCGGCTGTTGAGCCTGAGACAATAACATCTGATACATCCTCAGCTGCTCCAGCTTCATGTCCTCAGTGAACTGCCTCCTCAGGCTCCACAGGAACAGTCGCTCCATCACACCCTCCAGCACCACAAACTCCAAGATGGGACCCATCGCTCCTCCTAAAATGACATGAGGCACGAGGTTGGACTGAGACGTAACATTTAGGCCGGAGCCCATGTCACCCCCTACCCCTACAAACACAGCTATAAGGGTTAGGGCTTCAACACTTTTATATCAGTGTATTTATCAAGGGTGTAGGTTTGGCCTAAACTTTGGGAGGGACATTGCTTCTACCCCACATAACTTAAAAACAGTTACGGTTAAATACTACAGTTGTGTACTACTATCGTAGATGCTGCCACTTTTAAAAATATTACTTGTATTCTGGGAATCTTTGTGAGTGACTGACACAGAGGCCACCGGGACTTTTCCCGGTGGCCTGCCTGGTCTTCCCCAGGCATTAAAACATTACAATGTTACTAAAATAATTTTAGTCGACTAAAATAATTTTGAGTGGATCAGACCCCCAGTGACCCTAGTGAGGATAAAACAAAACAAAACAAAAAATAATTTTAGTCGACTAAAACATGACAACCAGTGTTTTTGTTATGTTAAAAATGATATAAAACTCAAAATGGTTATTGTAATGTTTTAATGCCTGGGGAAAACCAGGCAGGCCACTGGGAAAAGTCCTGGTTTTCCTGTGTGTCAGTCCGGGAATGGGACTCACAGACTCCCAAAATAAAACAAAAACACTGGTTGTCATACTTTAGTCGACTAAAATTATTTTTTGTTTTGTTTTGTTTTATCCTCACTAGGGTCACTGGGGGTCTAATCCACTAAAATGATTTTAGTCGACTAAAATGATTTTAGTTGACTAAAATGATTTTAGTAACATTGGAATGTTTTAAAGCCTGGCGAAGACCAGGCAGGCCACCGGGAAAAGTCCCAGTTGTCCTCTGTGTCAGTCCGGGCCTGGGACTCACAAAGATTCCCAAGAGTTTAATAGCGTGGTGTTGTGTAACAGCAGAGGAATACTATGACTTTAATTGCTATAAGGAGCCCCCCCACACACACACACAAAAAGGTGTCTTTATTTTATTTTTGTTTTTCGCTTCCGTGGTCCTGGAATTGGCCTGGATGCTGCAGGATATTCCAAGCCTGAAATCCTGATCCAGTCCGGCCCTGGTGACTCCTCACCTTGTCCCGCCTCTTCCTCCATCAACAGGAAGAGCATGTGTTCTACATAGTTCTGAACAGCGCTGGCTTCGTCAGGAGGGATCGGACCGAGACGCAATGATCCAGAGCCGCTGCTAACAGAACCGGAGAGGAAACCCAAGGCCCCGCTGCCGCTACGACTCGGCTCATGTTTCTCCAAGATCTTCACCACCTGAGGACGTAAAAGAGAGCATGTAAAAGTCCAAACACATCGAAAGCTGCAGGAGGACATTGTGAAGGAATCATTTAATGGACTTTTCTGCACGTGATTGAAGGACTAGCAGTTTTCTCACTTTTCTGACATCATTAGCTGCTTTTCCATTACAGTTTTTCGCAAAACAATATTCCTAAAATTTCGACAAACGTATATTTGGGCTTTGAACGTGTTTCCATTGACGGTTGTTCTCGACAGGAACGTTGTAACTGTCGTGAAATATCATCCCAAAAGATTACACTGCTGTCACCTTCGGAGCTTCAGACTGACCATCACCCTGATAGTGTTAGAGTGAATGAATCGGCTAATTGTCTGGTCAGTTAAAGTGCCAGTCGAACTCGTTAAAGACACTAACATGTCAAACAAACCAGCTGGTTAATGTTATAAGGGTCTGTACATGTGGTCCTTACATTGTCAGGTCACAATATTAAGTGTAAATATGTTTTAAATGTGTTTAAATAACAATCACGAATTAGCATGTAATAGCATTAGCACAAATTAATCGGCTAATTATCTCGTCGGTAAAAAGTCTCTGCCGAACTCTTTAAATACACAAACATATCAAACAAACCAGCTGGTTAATGTTATAAGGGTCTGTACATGTGGTCCTTACATTGAAATATTAAGTGTAAATATACTCAGCACTTAACAACTTATAAATGTATGTAGTGCTTTTTACACAGTTTAATAATTTAATAATAATAATAATAATAATCTTTATTTCTATAGCACCTTTCATACAAACATTGTTGCCCAAAGTGCTTTACATTGATTCAAAATTAAAGTACAATTTTAAAACAGGGTGAAAAATACATTATACAAAATAAACTGATTATAAAATTTCAATAAATATGAAATAAATTTACGAGAGTACAGATACAAAATAAACTGACACTGACACTGGAAGATCCTCAGTGTCATTATGTGGCTTTTGAGCTTTAGCTGTTCTTTAATCACTGTAAACCTCGTCCTCTTGGAACTTAATACTTTAATTAAAAAGTCAAACTGAATGGATGGAACTTTAACAGTTCGTCCTAAACTGTAACAGGAGAAATTAAAGAGGATTTGACATTAATGTGGGTGGAGTCAAAGAGGGATACATGAATGAGAGCGAAAAAAGAGTGTAATTCAGTGTCTGGACTTGTGTTAACCTTTGACCTCAGCTGTTTTAGACAAGTCTCACACACACACATACACACAGATTACTGTACTCTAGTGTGGGTTTTCTAGGCGGATGTAAAGAGTGCTTTGTTCTAAATGGATCCTGTGTTTAAAGGCCAAAGTCTGGGTCGGTAATGGACACACACACACACACACACACACAATAACACACAGTCAGCCATTATGAGGAAAGTAGGACAATCTGAGACGTAGACAAGACGCAAAGGGGATCAAGACATGACCAAAAAAAAACTACTGTAGTGCTTTTCTTTCTACCATTAACTACACTGTAAAAAAAAAGAAAGAAAATGAAATGTTAAGATGATTTTAAAAATTTACGTAATTTTCTGCAGTAAATATTTGAAGTTTTTTCAATAAGGTTCTAAGTTAAAGGGATAGTTCACTATTTTTCACATGAATCTGTCATCAGTGTCTTTACTCTGGTGCACCCACAGTGACTTTTACCCCCGACAGTGTCCTGTGAGTCTTGTTCTGCTCTGGTCTTGGTCAAAGCCAAAGTAGTCCCTGCAGGTTTCCTAGGGTCAACAAAATAAAACTTGTTTCTTCTCAAATGTGTGATTTATTTTCATAACAAAACCGTCACGGAACAAACACTCACACCTCATAATTACTTTCTCTTAATAGTGATCAATGGTTGTTGTCACTGCTAACAGCTGCGCGCCTTAGCAAACTACTGTCATCAGTTGTTCAGCAGTGTTAGCGGCTGCTACCTGCAGGTGCACAACTGTTAGCAGTGACAACAACCATTGATCATTATTGAGAGGAAGTAGCTCCAAACAATTACGAGGTGTGAGTTTTTGTTCAGTGATGTTTTTTTTCTACAAATAAATCAGTCATTCAAACACATGTTTTGAGAAGAAACAGGTTTTATTTTGTTGACCCCAGGAAACCTGCCGGGACTACTTTCACTGTGACCAAAACTGGACCAGAACTGGACTGGAGGGGGTCTGCTCTCTCACAGTGCTTTTCTAGTTACTATTATTATTATTATTATTATTAGTAGTAGTAGTAGTAGTAGTAGTAGTAGTAGTAGTAGTAGTCATAGTAGTCGTAGTAGTAGTAGTAGTAGTAGAAGTATTTTATTGGTCAGCAGTAAACCACCAACAATGGAGGTACAAGGTAAAAAAAAAAAAAAAAGAATAGATCAAATATATGTATAAATATAGAAATAAATAAATACAAGTAAGGTAATAAAAAAAAAAATAGGATAAAACATCTGGAAATAATTAGTAAGTAAATTACTCAGAAGTATTAAAAAGTGAACTAATAGTAACAAAAATAATAATAAGAATATAATAGATACTTTATTTATACCGATAAAATAAATAATAAATACATTAAATTCAATTTAAAAAACTCAACTGAACAAACGCCAATTTATTTAACAGTGTATTGATTCAGTGAATGATTAGATACGGTTATTGATCAGTCGCTCTTCTGACGTTGTGTTTTTTATATTAGGTCGTCATGGTAACCCACCTGTGCCCAGTGGTTTTTAAAGACAATCATGCAGGTCTCAGAGTCCACCCCTCTCAGCGTCAGAGACCTCTTCCGGTTGCCCCTGACAACCACAGAGGCCATCATTTTGAACAGCAGGCAGGTGGCTATAGCATGTTCAGGAGGAGGGGTCTGTGGTTGTTTTTTTTCTGCACTGGATCAAGGTCTGTTTGTAGATGTAGACGACAGCAGCCGACCTGGACGAGTGGAACACAAAGAGTACGTTTACTGCTGAGTCAAACTGAAGCGTTTTATTTTTTCTATTTCTACAATTCTCATCATTGATGTTATAAACCTATGACCAATAGTTATTGAGCTCTCTGGAGGTCAAAGGTGACATGTTGCAAAATGTACTTCTGTAACACTGTGTGTGTTTCAAACATAGACATATCATACTATAACTTAACTTAATACTGGATATATTATCATAATATTACACACACTGATGCATATATACATATAATGAAATTATCAATATTGCAAAAGGTCAAAGGTCAAGGTTGAATTTAGCAGAAAGGTCAAAATCACATTATTTTCTCTAAATCAAGAACAGGTTGTCATAGAAACTTGAGATTGAAACAAAATATGGACAAGATTAGACATTGTCTGAATACTAGTTGTTCTGTCGTCCACATTCATGAAAGGTTTGGTGTAAATGTTGAGTCATGTCTCATGAAACAGTCATGAATGTTTTATGTGCAGTTTATGACAACTGCTATGAATGTGTTATGAACTCACCAGTCAAGTAAAGTGTTACCGAAAGATTTAATTCAAATCTCGGGAGGAAATATGTCGATATTTACCTTTTATTATTGGGTCTAAAAAGATGAAAAGTGTCCAATACTAAAATAAACCCAGTGTCATAGAAAGACCCATTCGTCTTATTACTGAGGTAGTGGAACAATTCACTGATCTGCAGCTCAAATTCCATCAGGATAAATAAATAAATAAATAAATCTCAGTGTTGTGGATTAAAGGCTGAACTAGTTTCCAGAGTTTTGTGTTTTGAGTCAGTGTGAGCTACAGCAGACATTCTCTGCTAAAGCTAAAAACAGGTTCAGTCAGGCCGGAACAGGAAGGAAACAAGGGTCGTCAGCGACAGGAAAAGAGGGGAAAGCGTCCACACACAGACAGAGAGAGAGAGAGAGAGAGAGAGAGAGAGAGAGAGAGAGAGAGAGAGAGAGAGAGAGAGTGAGACCCACCCTGGGCGTTCCAAAACATGCCGCAATTTCCCACTTAGCTCTGTGAGGAAACCCACCGACACCCGCTGTGATGGTGTGAACCTGTGAGCTGATGGGTGGACATGGAGGAGACTGGGGGGGGGGGGGCACACAGAGAGAGAGAGAGAGAGGGAGGGGGGGGTGAGTGAAAGGTTGTCACACAAATACACACATGACAGTTTACAAATCCATCAAATACCATCTGTGCCTTTTATCTGTGTGTGTGTGTGTGTGTGTGTGTGTGTGTGTGTGTGTGTGTGTGTGTGTGTGTGTGTGAGTGTGTGTGTGTGTGTGTGTGTGGAGGTGGGGGGTCCAGACAGCTGGAATTTGGTTCAATTTCCTGTTTGGATCACACATCATCATAACCATAGTGTGTGTGTGTGTGTGTGTGTGTGTGTGTGTGTGTGAAAAGGACATTTTATAAGAAGTGATTTATAGACAGTAGATCTGGAAAATCTGACTAAGATCATTTTCACTTGTTCCATTGACCTGGAAGTGAAATGAAATAGACCTGACTTGTGCTGTAGTGTCCTTGAGCAAACCCTGGAGGTGAGTTCTATCATTACTGAGATTAAAGTGCTTTATTTATGCTGTGGATCCTAAACCAGGTCAGAGCAGATGTGTTCAGATCCATTCAGTGTGTTTAATCTGTGGTTTGTGTGATGGCATGTGACCGTGTCTGACCTTAATGGGGTCAGTGACACACACACACACACACACACACACACACACACACACATACACACACACACACACACACACACACATACACACACACACACACACACACACACACACACACACATACATACATACACACACACACACACACACATACATACACACACATACATATACACACACACACACACACACACACACACACACACACACACATACACACACACACACACATTTTACCTGATTTGCTCTATCTCTTCTCATTTAGAAAACACATTTTTGGTTGCTGTGACCTTTGACCTACATTCACCCAAATTTAATGGGATCTATTTTGGACCAACTTCCACCTTTCCTGAAAATTTCATGGAAATGTGTCCAATATTTTTTGTGTGAAGCTGCTAACAAACAAACAAACAAAAGTGGTAAAAGTTTAAGTCCTTTAGTGAATAATAATAATAATAATAATAATAATAATAATAATAATAATAATAATAATAATAATAACAATAATAATAATAATAATAATAATAATAATAATAATAATAATAATAATAATAATAATAAATGTACAACTTGTCAATTGTAATAAAGTTAAAAAAAGAAAAAAAATGCCTATTTTTACTCCATTATACTCCTTAAATCTCTGCTGAAGAATGTTAATCTCTGAGCCAATAATTACATCATCCTCTAGAACAGGAAAATTCCAGGAAAACTACGGCGGATGTGTCTATTTCCTGGGGTGGGAGAAGTATTTAGATTCTTTCCCTGATTCCACACTGGTGTAATAATACAAGCACAGGTTCTACCAGGTACTTAAGAGTATAGTAAGTGTAGAAATGTTCAAATATTTACAACATAATGTGACTTTTTAAAGTGTTACTAACTTATAGTTAAATTAAGGCAGAGATGTCAACATTGATATATTACTACGTAAAAGTACTTTATTACTGTACTTAAGTATTTGGTAAGTATCTGTAATTTTCTTGAATATTTATTTTTCTGGAAACTTCTTACTTTTCCTCCCTACATTTGTTCATAAATATCTGTACTTTATACTCCTTATATTCTCACAATAGACTTGTTTTTTCAAACTAAACACATGTGATTGTACGAAAAATATGTCGTTTCAGGGGAAAAATCAGTAAAGGAGAGAAACTGTGACTTTTTATCTCACAATTTTGACATTTTATCCCTTTAAATTCATCTTTTTTTTAGTCAAGTAACCCCAACTCTCACTTCAGCATTTGTTCCTGTGCCCAAGATGTGTTGTTATATTTTAAAACTTTGTAAAAAAAAAATAATATATATATATATATATAATTGTAATATTTAAAATCAATTAATAATGATACAATAATAATAATAATAATACATTTTAAGTAAATTTTGTGCAAAATATAAACTCAAGTGTGTCTTCTTTCACTATACTAAGAAAAACAAATAAATTGGTCATTATTTAATAAATGTTTCATCAACAACAAAACACTCAAATGGAAAAATATAAAATGTAAATATTCTTCAAATGTTTCCAAAAGCTTAAACAAGATGATTAGCAATACAACTATTATATGAAAATATTAATTATGTTTTATATATCAGCATTAATTCGTGCTATTTATTTTATGTTGGCGACTGTACATGTTGACTTGAACTTGAACACATCACTGGAGCACATGTTCACCTGCAGAACACACACATACTCTACCAGCAAGACAGACCACACACTGAAACAAGGAAAACATTGAATCAACTTAAAAAAAATTATTCAATAGGTCACACATAAAAACATCTAGTTGAGTGAATCAAATTAAATTAAATTAAAATAACCCTAACCCTATACAATTCAATTGGTTCACTCAACTACATGTTTTATGTGTGACCGTAAAAAGTCAAAATGATGAGATGAATAGTCAAAATTGAAGAAGAATTTTTAAGTTGATTCCATGTTTTACTTTTTTCAGTGCACACAGAAATATTCAACATGGAACATTTAAAGCCATAATACATAAAATAGACTAATATTAAACTGTTATAAACTGTCTTTATCAGCTGAGTTTTATTGTTATTTACCAGCCTATAGTGTTATTATTTTGTAATATGTAAACTATCTTTATGTATATGTATTTAAACTGACTTTATTAGGTGTTAGGTCATAGAGTCTAATTGTTTTTTTAGTTTAAGTTCAGTGTTTTAGTCTTAAAGTATTTTACAGTAAAACGTAGGCTACATAATATGATGTGAGATTTACTCAAATCCACTCCACGGACACACACACACACACACACACACACACACACACACACACACACACACACACCACCGTTCTTCTTACCTCTGCTGGTCACATATGAAGGAATGTCCGAAGAAAATTAAATAAATAAATACATTAAAAATAAATAAATAAAAGAATGTCCGGCTCTTTCCGTTTCTCTTCGGTTAAAAAAACTAAACAAAAGTCATTCCAAACTCCGTCTGAGGCCGAAAACTAAAATTCCTCCTTTTATTTTTGTTCTAATTATATTGTTGCGGAGCGTTGCGGAGGTTCTGCTGTATTAAGCCTCTCAGCTGTCAATCACTGCTGCCGGCTGCTAGGTAACGAAGAGACCACGCCCACTGAGAGATTAAACCACGCCCCTGACCATGGAATGACCGGTTTTTGAAGTTTATTTTATTGCCTTTTATTATTTTATCGTGGGTTTATTATTATTATTATATAATATAATATATTATTATTATTATTATTATTATTTTAATTCAACCTTTATTTATCCAGGCATTCTTATTTACAATGACCAGAGGTGGTCAAAGTATGATGTGTGAAAAAATACTCTGGGAAAAGTAGAAGTACTCATTTAACTCCTGTACTGAAGTAAAAGTAAAAAAAAAACAGTACAACTTCTCAATTGTAATAAAGTGAAGCTGCATTTTTTTTTTTTGCTATGGATGAAATGATAATTATTTAAGCCGGAAATTTTTTTTCAAAAATATAAATATATATAAAAAATAAAGCCTTTATAAGTGAGTTACTGTTTAGATGATGTGTTTGATTGGGTCATGGTACTGGGTATGGACAGGACATTTAGGGGGAAAAAATCACATAAAACCTTAAAGAAAACTTTGAATTTTCCTTTAATTATAAGTTCTTATCCTATTATGTATTTAAACTCTTGTACTGGTCCAGGTCTAGGACACTTTGTGTTATATTAGGTTGAACGTGACCCCTGAACAGTTGTTAAACACATCTACATATGAAGAAAAAGTGTCGTATAAAAGTCTTTCAGACTTTTTGCATTGACACTGACAGTTTGTGTGTGGTTTAAACTTCAGACCTTTTTCCTTCATCTGCCTCCTGTGGAAACACAACCACTGCTGCCCTCTAGTGGTAGAAAATAAAACCTCACACTCTTGTTTTATTATCATTCAGTCCATCCCATCCATCATGTCCATGTGGGTCCTTGAAGGGTTACATTTTGGCTGCATGTAAAGGGTCCCATGTGGGTTTGTCTACAGTTTCCATGGTAACCCCACATGTGTTTGTCCATGTCAGAATCACACATAGAATCTCATATTATTTATTGTTCACACTATTTATCCCATGATATTTATTTAACATGTCATTTGCACTAGTTTAATTCTATGTTTTACAGAAATTCTTACGTTACTGATATTTCTTGTGCTTTTATTTATATTTGTCATTGTTTTTCTCATATTTCTTGGTGTTTTACTGATATTTGCACTACTTCCCTTCATATTTAAAAATATCTTAGTTTGCAATAGTTCTTATTTTTTTAATGTAAATGACTTATTTCTTTCACACCACCAAATATCAGTAAAACAACAAAAAAAATAGAAAAAGACACAGTTATTTGCATAAAAAATAATAAAATGTATTCCAAAATGTCAATATTTGATGAAAAAAATATAATTTAAGTAGTGCAAATATTAAACACCAATCAATGAGTAACAAACATTATAAGAATAACAAATATCACTAAAAAAACAACAAATATTAGTAAATCAACAACAAATATTCATAAAACAACAACAAATATCAGCAAAAAACAACAAATATGAATAAAAAAACAACAAATATCAATAAAACACTGACAAATATCAGTAAAATGCCAAGAAATTAGTAAAAACACCAACACATTCATTAAAAGACACAGTTACATGAAAGAAATTATAAGTTATGGCTAAAAACCATAGAATTGATCTCATGCAAATGACATGAAATATAAATACCATGGGAAAAAAATGTGTAGAAAAATAAATAATAAATATTCAGATTGTTATTGTGATTCAGGCAAATACATGCAGGGTCGCCATGGAAACTGTGGACAAACCCGCATGGGGCCCTCATATGCAGTGTAAATGTGACCCTGCTGGGGCCCACATGAACACGCTGCAGAACACTATAGTCAAATTTAACTTTTTTTCTTTAGCCTTGGATGAGAGCAATGATGCATGTGACACAAAGAGCCGTAAACTCACAGAAGAGCTGCAGCCGTACAGTCCATGAAAGGGACAAAACACTGGTTATGATTTATTTTTGGAGGTAAATGCATGTTGGGTCTTTTTGGGACTAAAATGGAAGAAGCTGACGGGTGTGAAAATGGACGAATGGAAAATATGCTGGAGCTGCAGGAGGAAGACAGAGCCTGTTGAGCTACATTTTGTAATAACAGTGTATTTTGTAATAAAAATATCACCTTTGGATATTTGCATGTTACTCTAGGACACTGAGGCCCTGTTCAGACATTAATATTTTCGAGTTAATCCGGAACTATTTGCATGCGGAGGCCTTAACTCTGCTGCAGTGTAATGGTTTTTTTGTGTGTGTGTTTTTTTTTAACATTATTCCATAAGTGTGATTTTTTTTCTGTACTCTTGGTGTTTAGCAAGAACCTTTCTGGGACAGATACCTAAGGGTTAAGTGTGTATGAGAAGTAGATAGTAAACAAAAGGAAAAGTACAAAAATAAACCTCAAGTTTTGTAATAGTTGAAACAAAACAGAACCTGCACTGGCCTCTGGGGTGGAAATGAAAACATATGAGCTCATAGTGTCATGAGGAATGAGGCAATAATAATTATCTGAAAGGTTTAAAGCATGTGTTTTTCTATGATAAGGAGTGTCCACATCTGCCCGTCTGAACCTGTTCACAACTGTTTGCACATCATCTCTGTTTTCTTTTTTCCCAGTTTGCTTATTTAAAATAACAAAAAAAATAATTACTATTATTATAAATTATAAAAGTAGTATTATTTTAAGACCATTTAAGATTAATTTAATTTAAGCCTGGAATTTATTGTAATTATTTTTTTAAAAGTACAATAAAACTTATTAATATAAAATAGTTGTGAGTTGACAGAGACAATCATCAACATAGAAGACAAATTGAGTGTGAAACTTAAGCACTGTGGTAACGTTTATATGGTAAATGTTCTGCACTTATATAGTTCTTTTCCATCTGCATGGTGCTGAAAGTGCTTTACATTAGCCTCACATTCACACATTCAGATGGTTTCTAAGGTTCTGTCAGTCCTTCATGTCTTTGCCTGAGCCGGGACACAAACGGCTGACCCTTCTATCATTGGACGACCCGCTCTACCAACTGAGCCACAGCCACCATATGTGTCAAATGTTCAAACTGAAGCACTGTGGTACCATTTATATTTGTCAAAAGGTTGCTTTATGAGTCAAGAGAAATTTGGTTTAGAGTACAGAGAGGTTGTTGCATAGATAGTGTAACACATAACACACAAAAACATTAAAGACACCAAAGGACACCTGTGCAACCATTGGCTCCAAACAGCTGTGAAAATCAGCAACATACAACCACAACAATCCTACCCACATATAAGGAGGCTAAGTCTCCGCCCCTTCCGGTCGGTCCACTGGGCCTAAGTTTGGAAAAATGTAACATGAGTGGATGAGGAGAAAATAATTATTTTCTGCTCCACTTTACTTTATGCCCTGAATCACACATTTGCTGTACTTTAATTAAAATCATAACCAATGATGTGCGTTTGAAGTTTCTTTGATACGTGTTTTGTGATTTATTATCGTGTAAAAATATGTCATTATTTGGACTCTGTTTGGACTACATATCAGACGTCGCATAGCTGACGTCACAGCAGAATCTTTCCCTGCAAACTTTTCTAAACCGTATACCACCTTTTCTATTTTTCATTTGAAAATACCTGTGTGCTTTGTGCCCAGGTGTAATCACAACACCATTTCCACATGTTCCCTCTACCGCTTCCCGGCTGACGAGAGTTTGTCCCGCATGCTGGCTCTCACTCGACCAACTATCTCTCCCCCGGAGTAGCTGCCACTTTCCACATGCCCCGATTTAAAGTGGTTTTCTCCACCTTTGATGCTCTTGTCTTCGTCCTGAAAGAAGGAGGTGAAGGTCGCCAAAGTCACAGCCATTTTCAAAGAGTTTGATGGTGAAGCTTGGTGGTGACGTCATATTTGTGAGACGAACGTTGTAGTCCATTACTTACTCTGACATAAAACCTAACGTAACTTTTGATGCCTGTCCAAAGTGAGTGCTTTCTCAATGCGAAAATGTATCTTTAAAATTCACAGACATCATATGTGAAAACCGTAGCATATTTCAAATGGGACCAGAAAATAACTTTTATCCCTCCATTGACTCGCGTTAATTTTTTATGGCACTTATGTCCCATTGCCCGGAAATCGACCGGGCTCCCTATACCCTTACATATGCCTGTCTGCTGTGATTAATACATATATGTACATCTAAAAACTATAAAAAAACTATAAGAACTATAAGAAAACGAAAACTGAAAACTAGTTAAAAATAAATAACAATTAAAAACTATGACATAAAAACTAACCTAGCATGCCATTAGCTATTATAGGCTTACATTTACATTATAAACACAGTATTTAAAGGGTTAAAAATGAACAATTATTGAGTGTTTGGTATTTTTATTGACAGCTCAAATTGATGAAACTGAAAAAACGAGGAAGAATTAAAAACAAACTGATTTTTTTTTACATTATTCCAGAAGTGTACATTTTACACACACTTCGTCAATACTAAGGACCTTAATTACTCGAGGATTATTTTATTTTATTTTATTTTATTTTATTTTATTTTATTTTATTTTATTTTATTTTATTTTATTTTATTTTATTTTATTTTATTTTATTTTATTTTATTTTATTTTATTTTATTTTATTTTTTATTTTTTTGTAGTTGATGACGTCACGCAGCCGGAGAGTGTGCGGCTCCGTCTCGTGTGAACTGAGCTCGAGGGCGCCCGGTAGATAAGGGGGGGGGCGGGGGGAGACACAAACAGGGAAGCTCTGAGAAAGTGTTCACCCGAAACCCGACACAAACAGCACCGGTTTTACTAAAATAACTGCGGACTTTAAGTTAGTTCCTCCCTGTTTATTTCCAGAACACAGAGTCAAAGCTCCACACTGACATTGGAGGCAGTTTCTGGCAAAAGTTGACGGTGTTTTAGTGAACTTTATCCGGAGTTATTGCAGCACAGCGTCGAGACAACAGGAGGAGGAGGACTACTGCTGGTGTAGCCGCTGCTATCTGTGTTTAAAGCAGCTCCATTTTAAACAGACAACGCTAAGATAAGAGGGAAAAGCAAAGGAACTGCGAGGAATATAAAAGTACACAACACCGGAGAGATGGCTGAGGCTCGTTCAGAAGAAGAGGAAGAAAATATAATGAGGGAAACCCGGGAACAAGTGGTTCGACGACAGCCGAACAACACCTCCGGAGGTAAACAACACAATATATGTTCATTAAATATTCACTTATTACATCGCTTTCACACTAATTTAGCCTGATATAGATTCGGTTAATCGATGTGTACGTGAAAAATAGGTTGTCATGAATTGACTGTGTGTTGTTTAGACAAGGAATGCGTCATAAAAAATAATAATCCTTCCACTTGACTTCTTCAAATACACCTGTACTACAGTTAGACAAACACTCCAACACTTGTTAATCTAGTTTAACTGACGGTGTAATATTCTTAACTGCTGTTATACTCATGTTAGCTATTCCATTTTTTTTTTAGATATTTCTAGGTTCACTGTCAAATCTCTCATTGGACTGATATGTGTTGAACTAGGCTGACATGACTGAATAAACTAGGGCAGTTCAGTAGGAACTAAATATTACTATAACTGAGTGTGCAGACTTCATATCACAAATATATGCTTAGCTATAGACTAGATATATATACATTTTTTTCGATTAACATTCTGGTTTCCATACCAAGTGTTACTAAAGTGGTTTTCTCACATTTTCTCCACTTCTAGCAGACTACTTTTTATTGCATCAAAACAAATGCATGTTGGTCAAGGGTTCATATTTTTTCAAACATTTTTATAAGGAAAAAGAAAGTATAAGCAGACACAACATTCTGAAACAAATATGTCCACCCTGTTACTACAAATACATGAAAAAAACAGGCTTACACTAAGGAGGCAACAGTAAGGATATATCATTACCCCCCCCAATCATTTGTTATTTATTAATGATATTTATTAGGCAATTAATATGAACCTTATTTTAGTTACATCAACCAGATAGTGCCAGAATATTGGGCAGAGAACCAGAATAGGGCTGCACAATATATAAAAAATATTGTTATTGCGATAATGGAGTGTGCAATATATCGCAAAGATGTGCAATAATTTATTTTCTTTCTCCCTCTTCATTAACGTTTTGTTTTCCACACCATGGGGTACTCGAGGGGTTTTCTCTACCACTCTAACATACTAGTTCTCTAGCAAAAAACAAACAAAAAAAACAAACTCTGAACCACTGCTCCTGATGCTGTTTGAAGTTATTATTAATGTTGAAAAGGTGTGAATATTTTCACAGCACAACTTTGGGTAAAGCTAAAAACAAACTTGTGTTTAAAGATTTTATTTTTATATGTGGTATTTACCAAACCAGGCAAACAGTGGAATAGTATTTAGTTAAAGCTCCTGCTCTGGTATTTTTGTTATTAGGAAATACATCCATGTCATTTACGTATGTGAATAAACTGATTAAATATTTGACTGTATTTATTTAGGAAAGTCTACAGTTGCAGCATCACCAGCTTATTGATTATACTAGTGCAGTATTTTGTCTAAAATCATAAATAATTAAGTCGGCATACAAACAATTGTCTCTTTTTAACATTAAGGGACATTTGTTTTAGTACATAAAATTGACATTTCTTTACATGAATAACAAATATTGCAATATTATACTTATTGCAGTGTTGTGCATCCATCTTATATATGTGATATTTTAAGTCTGTGAATAAATTATTCAACAGTGTAAACTTAGAAAGTTTATGTACAGTCCAATTAGCATTTGTAGAATATGCTGAGCTATTAGCTGTATATCACTTCATTTCTAATATATATGTTAAATAAAGGTAGGTTTTTTTTTTCCATATTTATAGTGTTTTGGTTCTAGTCTTTTATTCTGATACTGAACAAACTGCTGTCCTCGTGTCACAGCATATTTGTGTTTATAAAAACTCATCATTTAATCATTTTTATCCAATATTGATCATAGTTAAAGTTTAATGTCAGAGCTACAGCACTATATTTTATTATCGGTTCCTTATGAAAGCTGCATGTACGTACAAAAAAAACGTACAAAAGAGTACAACATAAAATATATTTGTGTAAAAAAAAAAAAAAGTTAATTTTGAGTCCCTGTGTCACACAACAGTAAATTAAGTTTTTTTTCCTGTAAATTATAACATGTCAAGTGAAAGTACCTACTGAGACCTATACAGAGATAAGTTATTTAGTTTTCAACACAGAGCTTATGGAACATGAAATGTGTCTGTGTGTCACTGCTTGAACAGGCTCATAAACATGTGACCTTTTGGGTTCATGTTCAGACGTGCAGACATAAAACAACACATTTCCAGTAGGGCTGTAAAGGTACACACACACACACACACACACACACACACACAAAGCCATTAGCTTAATAGACGAGTCTGCTTTATTGTCCTTCTGAATAAAACCAGTCGTAATTTAACATGTCTCGAGTCTTTTTGGATACTCCTCTGTTAAAATCAAAGAAAGAAAGAGGGTGTATTTCTAGTCTTTTTCAGGTGATACCCTCCTTTTCAATCCTTTGGCTTTAGGGCTGGGTATCAGTGGAAAATGCTGACACTGCAAACCTCTTTGAAGTGATACTATGATGCAATGACAACTGTCTTTCACTTCAATTTGATGAACTAAAAGACATTATCATCTATGTTTGTACTTAAAAATATTAGAAAAAGCACCATGTTATGTATAATGTTAGGTGTGTGTTTGTGGCAGTGTCATGTTACTGTTAAAACAATGAACGTAATGGGCAACAACCACCACTTGAAACTGACACCACTGCACAAGAACCCAAAGGAAGTAAAAACCACTAGAGCTGTGTAATGGCAAAAATCTGTCAATACGATATGAATCACAATATGTGAATTAAGATACATTACGTCATGATGAGTGCTGTCAAATGATTAAAATGTTTAATCAGATTTAATCACAGGGTTCCTTTGGGTTAATTTAGATTAATCACAGTTAAATACCACTCCTTTTTAAAATTAAAAAAATCAAATGTAGTTTAAAAAATTAAGTTTGCAAATGACTGAAAATTAAAATGTCTGTAGCAGCAAAACCCTTGGTTTAATTCATACCAAACTGCTCTACAATAATTTTTTTTGAAGAAGGTATCTGCTTCAGATATTAAATGTGTTAAATCTTACATACTTTAATAAGATGAATCAGAAAACAAATTACTTCAGGGCTGGCTTGCTCATGTTTTTAATATATATATGATGGTGTGTTATTCCACATATATGCTGGTTTATGTACATGTATACAATGGATTAGTAAATATTCCACTAGAAAGAACCTGTAAAGTGAATGGATCATAATGTTACTAGTGTTATTTTGTTCATTTTGTTGATTATTTAGTTCAATGTATTGGTTATTTTGGTCCTTCTTGACAATTTTCTTAATTATTTCATTCAATTTATTGATTGTTTTGGTAATTTCTGTTCATTTTGATTCTTATTTTGGTTCATTTTTATTAAATTTGTTGATTATTTTTGTCATTTTTGCTGATGTTATTGATTGTTTAATTCAATATGCTGATTACACTGCTGTAGTTTATTTTTTTATCTTTTAGAAAGTATCTGCTTTAGACATTAAAGGGATAGTTCAGTATTTTTCACATGAATGTGTATGTCATCAGCATCTTTACTCTCGTGCACCCACACTGACTTACCCCCGACAGTGTCCTGTGAGTCGAGTTCTGGGCCGCTTTTGGTCAAAGTGAAAGTAGTCCCGACAGGTTTCCTGGGGTCAACAAAATAAAACCTGTTTCTTCTCAAAACAATATGCATTTGAATGAGTGATTTATTTGCAAAACAAAAACCGTCACTAAACATAAACTCACACCTCGTAATTGCTTGGAGCTACTTTCTCTCAATAGTGATCAATGGTCGTTGTCACTGCTAACAGCTGTGCACCTGCACGTACCAGCTGCAAACACTGCTGAACAACTGATGATAGTAGTTTGCTAAGTCACACAGCTGTTAGCAGTGACAACGACCATTGATCACTATTGAGAGAAAGTAGCTCCAAGCAATTACGAGGTGTGAGTTTATGTTTAGTGACGGTTTTGTTTTGCAAATAAATCACTCATTCAAACGCATATTGTTTTGAGAAGAAACAGGTTTTATTTTGGAAACCTGTCGGGACTACTTTTGCTTTGACCAAAACCAGACCAGAACTGGACTCACAGGACACTGTTGGGGGGTAAGTCAGTGTGGGTGGACGAGAGTAAAGACACTGATGACAAACACATTCATGTGAAAAATAGTGAACTATCCCTTTAACAAACCGTCCTTTTACAAAAACCTGGAAAAATACCTTAACAAATATGAACCACCTGAAATATCTGAAGACAAGTATGTGTAATTTTACAAATATTCTGCCTGTTACTTAATGTTTTGTGTATTTTTAACTGAAAAGTAAGTAGTTTTGCACAAGTGCAAATGATAAAGTGATAAGACTAAGGCAGAAAATTGGTAAAATTACACTTGTTTTTCTTAAGTTGTTGATGTTATTCATATTTTGAGGGAAACATTATTGATGTAAATAGTATCATAAAGTAATTTTACTCTTTTCACTGTTATTATTTTACTGGTCTGGACCATTTTATATCATATTAGGCTGAATGTGGCCCCTGATCTAAAATGAGTTTTTGACACCCCTGCTATAAATCATTGCTTTGTTAAAATATCTTCAGGTTATGTCACACAAGCCAGAGTTTAAATATGTTAAATACACAGACCTGAGGACACGTGTTCAGCCTTTATCAGCTGTTGGAACGTAAAACTCAAGCATGTGATCAGGACAAGTTCAGACAATTGATCTTTCATCACGTTTTTCAATCAAACTTACTTCTTATATTTTCATTTGTAGAAGCTGAAACAATATATTGTGATGTAAGAAAAGCTGCTAAACAGGCAGTTGAAACATATATTAACAATATTAATTTTAAGTTGTTTTCAATTGTGTGGCTGTGTTTTCATGTGCAGCATTCCAACACTCTTAGTCTTTGTCTCTCTGGATTTAAAGGCAATCTGCAAATAATTTAGTATCTGAAGTTGTTTCCACAGAGTTGGTTCCCTGTAGCTTTGGGTTATGCAGCTTGGATAAAACTTAAACTTAGCTCAGTGGTTTAAATCTATAACTGATAAATAAAATGATCCTTCTCAGTTTCCATAAGCCCACAGTGACACTTTCTAGCATCTTATTTAATGATAGACTAACATGTGACCCTCCAGCACAAAACCACTCACTTGGGTCAAATTTAATAAATTAATATTTTATATTTATCAGAAACTTTATTAAAAATGTTTGCGTGACACTAATTCAACCAATCAGAGGCTGTTTTTCAACATCGCCATAGCAACAAGGGATTTAGTTTAGTGCAGAAGGGTTTGTTCTGAGGCCTCCCATTGGTTCAAATCTATAATTATATAGATTTTTATTTAAGGGTTGTCTAGAGGGAATCCCCATCTTTCCAACGGTACCAAACATGACGGGGAAATACCTAACGCCAGCGCCAAGGAGAGTCGTGTTTTAAGGCGATTTTTCTTTGTTTTAGACTTAATTACTGTCAGAGTCAGTTGTTGTTTTTACTAAAAGGCATGATTTGAAAAACTTATGCTAGGAATTTAACAAAAACTCAAAGTTAGAAGTGTTCAGGTGTGTTTTACCTGGATTTTATGCATAAACTTTAAATTCCATGATTTTGACCCATATAAAGTATTTGAGGCTAAAGTTAAAAATACTGCTGTGACTGAACCATTGGTTTAATGATGGAGGGACACATATATTGACCAGCTGATATTTAAAATTTCTTCTTGTCTCTGTATCAGCTTGTTGCATTGGCCTATATGCTCCTTTTTTTTCTGGTCATGATTTTTGGACACATGAAGGAAAAAGAAGAGAAAAGGGGGAGAAAACCAAAAGAAAAGCAAACGGAGGGTGGGGGTGGGGGGGGCAATGAAAAAGGGGGGAAGTAATAAAACAGACGCAAAAGAGGAGAAAAGACCAAGAAAATAGAAGTGAAATAAATTGGGAAAAAGAAAAGAAGGAAGAGGGGGAGGGGGCAAAAACAAAAAAAAGAGAGGAAAAACAAGGAGCAAAAGGAAAAAAAGAGGAAGTGGACATCTGGGAATATTTATTACATTAACTGTCACAATTTTTATTTTGTAACTAAGTAAAGAACATTTTCTGACATTTATTATCATTTGAAAGAGGGGGGGGGGGGTCAGCTCCAAATATCAGCTTCGAAATATTGTCTGTCTGTGTCGGACACTGGCTGAGGCTGATATGGGGGGAAAAAAAATCTGTATCATCCCCCCAAAAAATCCATATCAGTTGATCACAAATCTTATTTTTGTCATCCAGATATTTATTCAGAGATGGATAGTTTGTCTCATTAATTAAAAATAAGAAGTAAATCATCACACACTTGAGAAACTAAAATAACAAATATATTATTTAAAAATAATACATATTCCTGAGTAAATGACTCGGTGTGGTACCCTGTCTCAGACTATCTCAGTTGTAGGTTTGCTCATTTTATTAGTTAGAATAGAATAGACTAGACTAGATTAGAATAGACTAGACTAGACTAGATTAGAATAGAATAGAATAGACTAGATAGCTTTATTGTCTGTTTCACATAAAAAACAGAAATTCTTCTTTGTCACGGCAGCTGTCCACATTCAGTCCAAACTAAATAAACAGAGTGTCCAGGTGTGAACACACTCTTCACCACCTGGAGCATTGTGGACAAAAACACTTGGAATCACTTGAATCTGGCTGTCTGACCTCTGACCTCTGACGTCCTTGTGCCAAATGTGAAAAAGATGGTGTTGAGGAAAATCTGCTGCGGTGGGCATTTGTCTTTTAACGCTGCTGTGGCCTAGAAATGAGTCAGCTCCAGTGCAGGACGAACATCTGGAAGTGTTAAAACTCCTGATGACTCCAGCAGAATTCAGCGTCGGCCAATTAGACCACCGCTTCCTGGTCGTTCTCAGCCAATCAGAAAGCAGGACAGTAGAAACGGGCTGTTCGGTTTTAGACTTTCAGAGACAACCAGAGTAGGGGGGGAAGAGGTAAACGCAAAAACTGGAGTAAAAGAAAGAAAAGACAGGAGTGAAAATCCAACAAATCCAACCTTTTGGTTTTGTTTGGACGTTCCAGAGGACTGAGCTGATCAGTGTTTGGTGTGAGGAGGGGAAAGGCCGAAGAGGTAGGTGGGAAAAATGCAGTCAAAGTGGAAATAGAGCTTCCTCTGTTCCTCTGTTCCATCAGCATGAAGGTAACGGATGGTTCAGGTGAACTTTACTGCTGCTGTTTTTACTTCAGACTGTGGGAACATCAGTTAAACTAGCTGAACATGGTCTCCTTCTTAAAATGTGTTCTCGGTTTTGCTAGCCTCAATGCAAATTTATTTCTCTTTATTTATTCTGTATTTGTCTGGGCTCTGAGAACATAATCCTTCTGAAAAGTGCTTCATATGACATTTCAGGCTTTAGCTTCTCCCTCTCTAAAATACAAAAAAACCTTTTGTCTCTTTTTGATGAGTCACTGTGAATTGTTGGCTCTTAAAAACCATGTTGAATTATGGGCAAAGATCAGGACTCTGGTGTCCATATGTTTTAATTTATGTCCCAAATGTTACAGTAAAATGTCAGTAGGATGTCCAACTATTCAGCCTGATTTCAGTGAACAAGTCTTTTAGCTTCAAAGAATGGTTGTTGTGCTAATTCCATCTGAAATGGTAATAATTTAATAATAATAATTTTTATCAGACTAGGTAAAAATTTCACGTTGATTAATTAGGCGAAATTGTTCATACATAGAACAGTTTTATCTAATTGTTCTTTGTCTTGACATTATCTCTGTATTTAACAGTACTCAAACATTTCTATCTTAATATTAGCAGAATATTTAAACAAAAAGTTCAGTCAAATGTTTTCCATTTATTTTCCATCTCCTCCATCTCTTCGTGTTTGTCACATTAACTTGACCTTTAAAGTTCTGCAGGAGATAAATATTACACACTCACTGTCACATAATTACACTTCATGTGTTCAGTTCAGTTTTTGTGATGTTTTTATTGTGCACAGTTATGTGTTGAATGTGTAACTAGTTGGATTGTTTAAAAGTTTGTGGTTGTAAAATTGGATAAATTGTGTTAAAACTGATGTGAACCTTTGGTTTATTTTTGTATTTTGATTCTGTTCTAAATGCATTTATTTCATTTGTATTTGTGATCACCAAATCTGGTTACTGAGCCTGTTTACAAGTTTTTAATTCCTGGTTAATTCATAATAATGGTTAATTCCATGTTAAGATGACTGATTGAAAATGACAGTTCTGAATTTAACTTGATTTCGAGTAAAGTCACTGGATGATTTTACTCTTAATTCCGCATTTGATCATTTCTTTGACATGCTAACAGTTAATTCCACTTTTACATTATTCCTGTCATTCTGCCCATGCTCCTGGTTTTGTCACGATGCCTGGCTTTAGTTTGTTGATTCAGTCAAGCTGCTGCTTTGTAATCATTACAAAAGTGAATGTAAATTTGCATGTAATACCTGCCTTTCAATGTTGACAGTTGAAACTCGATCAGCCTGGGAGGGGTTGGTCAAACTGAAAACTCGTTTTGTGATCCTTGGATATGCAAAATGACAAATAAAGCTTTTTGATTCTTGATTCCTTCCAGTGAACAGTGAACATCCAGATGTTAAGTGGCCGTTCTGTCCAATCAGAACCCTCTGAAACCCAAACTAACTGGACCGCAATACACCTATTTTCTATGGAAAACTTTATTTGGAATTAACGTGTCCATGTAAACACAAAGGAAATGGCTTTAATTCTGAATTATTTTATTCAGAATGAATAATTTGGAATTAAAAAATATCATGTAAATGTAGCCATTATATGATTTTTGGGACTGGTACAATAGGTGTGTTTCCACAATCAGAACTTCCGGATCATTTTACAGGAATTTCATGGTATGTGCATGTTTCCATTGACCAGGCCGTTCCGACAGCCTGGAATTTTTACAGGAACTAATGGAGTTCCTGCTCGAGGGTAGGTACTAAAGAGCAGCTCGGTAGAGTTGCTGGGCCGAAGTCGCGCAGATTAGTTGTCGCAAATGACATCATTAGATGATGAGAAACAACTCAAAGAGTAGTTACTGGAGGAAGTTTAGCACACGACGAAACAGAAGGACGGTGAAAAGAAGATGGAATGGACAAGAAGAGTGTCCATGTTTGTTCTTGTTGTGATTTCCTCCTCCGCTGCTGCTTTGTTTTAGTGTTTGTTTGTTTTTTTTATTAATGACGATACCATAGCAACTGACGTGATATAATGACGTCATCAGAAGGTTCTTACAGGTTAATTCTGTGTAGAGACACAACCCCTGAGAGGACCAGGCTAACTCATGGCCCAGTCAAATGTACGTCCCCCAAAAATGTCCCGGAAGTTCTTATAGTGGAAACCCACCAGAACATTTGGTCAAACTGTAAACAAACTAAACTCTGTTAAACACAATTCCACTTCCTGTTTCTCTGTAGGTCGTCCGAACAGGCGGAAACCAGAGCATCGACACAGGTGAGATTTTCCTCCTCCTCTTCTTCCCTCAAACGTATTCTTTTCAGTCTTGTCCAGGGAACCGTGTTTGTTACTGAGCTTTAAATAAAACTCTTAACAGTCAGTCTGAACAAAAAGCTTCTTGTTAATTGTGCTGCTGTCTGTTGTAAATATCAGTTTGGGGAACTTTTTCTGTGCTGTCTTTGTAGATGTAAGGTTTCTCTCTTCTGGTCTGGTCTTAGTCTGACACACTCCTGAAAGTATTTGGGCTGTTGGCCGGTTGGCATGGCAACCGGCCGAGAGAAGTCATCAGGTTTACAGAGTGTGTGTGTGTGTGTGTGTGTGTGTGTGTGTGTGTGTGTGTGTGTGTGTGTGTGTGTACGGGGGGAACAGACAACTTTATTTCACTTAAAAATGGTAACTGGAGAATGAAACTGGTTTGAAAAATGGTTATGAAACACTTTACTATTGTCTACTTACTTGGATACTTTACCATCTGCATTATAATCACAATCCAAATCATAAGAAGAATCTAGTGTTTTCTATTTTTAAAATTATTCATTTCACTTCAACATTCATTTCATGTTATTCTCAGACAATGATATTAAATTATAAACAAAAAACTTTGTGAAGTGATTCTGGGTCGGAACCATGCAGAAGAATTGGCAGGCAGACACAGATTGGGTTTTACATTCTGAACATTGTACCAGTAGCTGATTCATATCGATGTCAGATTTACCTGCCTGCGACATGTGCCAACTCCACCCCTCCCTCCCTTCCCAGTTTTTGCTCTCAGATTGTATTGGTACTTTTGGAGATGTGACAAGGTACCAGTCTAGACCTGACTTAATGACGGTACTGATCGGCTCTGTGGTAAAAGACACGTCTGTATTTTGTGTCATAGTATTGTCAGTAGATCTAATAAATACTATGACAACTATTACTATTATTAATACTATGACAACTATTACTATTATTAATACTATGACAACTATTACTATTATTAATACTATTACAACTATTACTATTATTAATACTATTACAACTATTACTATTATTAATACTATGACAACTATTACTATTATTAATACTATTACAACTATTACTATTATTAATACTATGACAACTATTACTATTATTAATACTATGACAACTATTACTATTATTAATACTATTACAACTATTACTATTATTAATACTATTACAACTATAACTATCATTAATACTATTACAACTATGGGCCTGTTTACACAATACTCAGGTATTTTTAAAACACTTATTTTTTAAGCTCCATTTTCCAAAAAACACTTTGTGCACACAGCAATGTTTTTTTTTTGTTGTTTTTTTTGTCTGCATTTGTTCTCATTGTTTAACACCACAGAGAGGGTGTCAACATTGTTTGAGATCAATATATTTTTTAGTCTTGCAGCCAAATATTTTAATATTTAGTGCATGTGTGTGACCATCATCGGTCCTCCCTGAAAGCTGAGCAGACATCCTTTATTAGAACTCTCTATTATAAGCCAGGGAGGGCAGTGTTACACCTCAGTGATGTGTGGGGGAAACAAAGACTGGACAGCAGCAATGTTTTTTAAATGACGTTTATATTGATCTGTATAAATACACTGTTAAACCAAGGAGGAGCAGAGAACAAGAGCCCATTGGCTGTGAACTTACACTCATTTATTTTGTATTTTTTTGTGCAACGACTCACAAATAATGTTACAGAAGAGGATTAAGGCCACTGGAAAAAGTAAAAGTCCAAAACGTTTTTTTTTTTACTTTAATCTAAAAAATTCTGACTTTTTTTGGTCATAATTCTTAAGAAGTTTTTTGGCCTTTTTTTTGGTAGTGCTAATCCTCGTCTGTATAAAGTATAATATCAACCCCATTCCTACTTAAAGCTTTGAATACATGTAACTTTGCCATGAAACTTTTCAGGACAGTCCTAAACACACAACTGGATGCTGAATATTACAAATAAATATATTAGTCATATTAATTAATTTCCAAGTACATTCTTAAAGCTGATATATTGTTTTGTATGAACTTTTCATTTATCTGCATCAGAGGGTTTCATAGGTTTTATGTTGCTATAATTCTGTGTTTTTGGTTTCGGAGGTTTAACCATAACATCATGTAAATGCTGTGAGATTTTTACCTCAGTGACAATACATGTTTAAAAGTGATGATCTAACAAAGTCTGCTGTGAAAGTGAGTCGTATGTAGTGACAAAACAGAACATAATGTAATTGTGTACTTTCCTCAATGGCTTCATATTAACAGACTAAATCAGGAATGTAATCGTCTCCTCACCATAAAATGTTCCTTTGTAATCATCACTTGAGTGGTGCTTCAGTGGATGATGTAACCACTGACCTCTTTTTTTTACCATTGGATGTCACCTCAAGTTAGTTTAAAACCTCCCTTCACTGAGTCAAGGCTTTATTAATGCTCAGACAGACCACTAATTGGTGTTTTGCACACAGGATTCATATGTGTTGCAGCATTTTTAATTGTATTTTTGCATTACCTAAACTGATGATGTATCACTTACCAACTCTAGAGAATGATGCAAGACTGGGGATCTCAAACATGTGGCCTGGGGGCCAAAAGTGGGCCACCACAGTTTCCAATCTGGCCCACGGGATGAATTTGGAAAGTGAAAAAATTCCACAATCTTGGCTGTGGAACTGATTTTAGTTCAGGTTCTACATGAAGACTAATATGATCTCAATAATGGCATGAGGGTATAAAGCAGGGGTGTCAAACTGTGGTCCTCAAGGGCCGGTGTCCTGCATGTTTTAGATGTTTCCCTCTTCCATTACACCTGGAGGTCATTGCATCATTATCAGTCTGATGAGGAACTGATTATTAACTCTTTAAGTGTCAGCGCTGATACATTCTGAATGGATGATTTAGTTTAAATATTCAGAAAAATTCAACCATTTTCCTTTTAGTTTTGTGCATGGACAAGGTGCCAAAAAGCAAGAGGTTTTTTTTATTTTATTTAAAAAAAATTTTTAAAGGCAAAATTAAAATTGCTGGGACCAAATTTCAATAGTAGTTTCCTTCTTTAGTAAATTTTTTTTCAAAATTTTCCACATTGTCATTTTGTAAATATTTATTAGTATTTGTTGCTCATTTTGTTTTATTTTTTTTTATTGTAGTATTTTTCTTTGATTTTCTGCCATTTGTATCTTACTTTGCTCATGTTACCAATTATTTTGTTAGTTATCAGGAGTTAAAGTGTTAAACTAAATCACATGGAAGAAGGAAATATCTAAAACATGCAGGACACCGGCCCTCCAGGACTGGAGTTTGACACCTGTGGTATAAAGGGTAGAGTGGGGGGGTTGTGGAAACACCTTAATTTTTTAAATTATATTTAAATAGTTTCTAGCAAATTTTTAATAGTGTTTTGGACCAAAAGTCACATCCCTAATGATAAGGAGAAGTTTCCTATTGCTTTGATTATACCTATAAATAGACAATTTCAAAATTTAGTCTTAATTTGTTTATTCTATGTTAAAAAAATCTAATAATTTAAGTTGTTGATACGTTCTTTGTTTGTCTGCCCCCCCCCCTTTGCTGCATATCAGGATAGAGCCTCTCTTTTTTTTTTTTTTAAACCAGGATAAATGGAAAACGAGGAGTGTTTTCCATGACTGTTGAAAGTGAAGCAGTTGGAGTGCGTGTGTTTTTGGGTAGTGTCAGGGGTGAGTCATGTGTTTTTATCCAGCGTACGAAACTGAGAGATTAGAGACAGTCAGACAAAGACACTGAGGGAAAGGGCACAAACAAAAAGACAACCTGTGAGAAAAAAAGAGAGATAGAGTGACGTCTGACCTCCTTCTGTCGACTTGGTGAGTCCGGCCGTGTTGAGTTCTTAACCTGCCTAGCAACAGCTCCTGAGGGGAGAACTTTGGCACCATGTCATGTTTCCCACTTCTGTTAGAGCTTCTCAAATACCTGTGAATCCTGGGTCTCAGACAGGTGACGTCTGGAGGTTAGAAAAGAACTAAATATGGCACGGGCACATTATCCTCTAGAAGTGACAATAGTGTAAACGACAAGTTGTGTAGAAGCACATAATTCTATTTATCTCATTTTATTTATTTCATTTTATTTTATCTTATTCTATTCTGTTTTTATTGCATGCCAGTTGGTTTATCTTGTTTCATTTTATTATCTTTTACACGGGGGTTGCACTGAAAATTTCACTGACATGCAAATGCTCAGTGACAATAAAGACATCTTGAATCTTGAATCTTAAAGTTCAGGGTCAAATGTTAATGAGAAGAAGAACATGTCAGGGAAGAGGAGGACGCAACAGCAGACAAATAACTAGGGCTGGGACAATATGCTTTTATGACAATTCGAATTTTCTGTGCTGATTCGATTTAAATTGCGATTCTTCGAAATGTCTGATTTTTCACTTGCTTTTTTAACACCAGACCATGTGAAAAAGCTGAATGATGATGCATACAGATCATATCAGGAGCCATATTTCCCAAATAAATGCACATCATATGTGAGTCAGTTCAGATTTATTTAGCAGTAATATATTTGAACTTTTAAATGAACATAATAAAGTGAACTTAAACTGTCATTTCAAAGCCTGGGCTGCATGTAAGAGACAAACTAATGTACAATATAAAATCTGTTTTCTCCAGTATTTATTTAGCTGTTCCTGCTCTGCATTTATCTCAGGTGTCTTGCTAAGTGCGCAGTAATGTTTGTGGTGTTTCCGCAGTATTCCATGTGTGCGTTAGTTTACAGATAACTTTCCACATGTCCAGCTCTACTCTTCCCTTCAAAGCAAAAAATCCAGAATGTGTCCACACTTTTGGCTTAAAATGTGATGGTGGGGGTTTTATTTCCGTGCATTTTTGCAACTTGTCCACCATTCTGTCTTCCCTTCAAGTTTTTCTGGGAACAGATATAACATCACAGATAGTCGGAGAAAACATTTTGCCCTCTGCTGCAGACAAGCGGGAATTTTTTCCCACCTGGCTTAAAATGAATAATTTAAATATGGAAAAAAAAATACATTTTCGAAACAAAAAAAAATCTATTTAAAAATCGTAAAATAAAAAAATCCCAATACAAATGTGAATAATTTTTTTCTACCACTCTTACAAATATGTGTTTTTCTCTCTTTACAGTCAGGGTCCCCTCTCCTCCATCAGAGCAGTGATCAAGAGAAGTAAGTATCTTCATCCATCTTCATCATCATATTCCATTTTTTTTGCTTAGCATGACAGGCATTGTATCATAAAGGGGAAATATTATGCTTTTAATTTAGAGCCTGACTGATTAATCAATTAATTAACCCTAACCCCACTCCAAACCACCTTTGTACTGCACACGCTCCAGCAAGGGCCACGAGGGCATTGACACATCTGTATTTGCATAAATATAAAAATATAAAGGATAAAATATTGCACAGTAAAAGAGTGACAGTATACGATGCCAGAGTGAATGATGCATCAACACTGCACGACCAACTACAGAGACTTAAAGTAAAAAATTCCACAGTAAGAATCACAGTGTGTGATGATATTAAAATGACACAGTTTAATATAAATAATAATGATGGCACCAGAGGATCCAGAGTATGAGGTGGTAAAATAAATAAAATAAGGATACTGCTCCAGACTGGAGAGTATTTGTGGGTAATGGTCAAAAGAGCATATGTGGGGGCTATGAAGTTTTATTTGTTTATTTAAAATGTTGACGGCTCTCCGGTAGAATCTGTCCCCGAGTCCATTAGTCCTGCTCTTCTGAGACCTGTAGTATCCAACCTGAGAAAAAACTAAACTAACTGAAAAATATGACCCAAAAGGAGTGTGTGTGTGTGTGTATATATATATATATATATATATATATATATATATATATATATATATATATATATATATATGTATATATATATATATATATATATATATATGTATATGTATATGTATATATATATATATATATATATATATATATATATATGTATATGTATATATATATATATATATATATATATATATGTATATGTATATATATATATATATATATATATATATGTATATGTATATATATATATATATATATATATATATATATATATATGTATATGTATATATATATATATATATATATATATATATATATATATATGTATATGTATATATATATATATATATATATATATATATGTATATGTATATATATATATATATATATATATATATATATATATATATATATATATATATATATATATATATATATATATATATATATATATATATATATATATATATATATATATCCTGGACCAGGAGAGAATACATGGAAGTATTCTGCACCTCAAAGTACACAAAAACCTCTATTTAAGAGCTGAGAAAAATTGATTTTGTATAAGTTTCCTTTAATGCATTAAAGTGCAGAGCTAAATATGCAAATGTTCTACTTACTTTTCCTATACATAGTGTGTGTATATTATATAAAAAAGGGGAAAACCAGCTCTGCTCTCTGAGGGCAGTGCTGTAACCACACAGTGGGTGCGCCCAAACAACAGTTCTATTAACAATGTTCCTTAACTCTCTTGGTTTTCCTCCTGTTGCTTTGTACGTCACTGATTTAAAACTGCAAAAGAGAGCAAGGCTTTTTTTTTTTTTTTTGGCAGACCTTTATTCAATGTCCGTTTGTACCGTGGCCTGGAAATGTGTGGCTGTCTGAAAATGGAAAATATGCCTAAAGTACTCCTTTTGGTTTGAACTTTTGTGAGGTAATAAAATCCAGCTGACGGTTTTTAACCCCTTCAACACTGAATTCCTACTCTTCTGTTAACACAACACATATTTATATCTGTATTTGAAGTAATTAAGTTACTCCCACCTTTTTAAATTAACTTGTATTTGTTATATTTATTTTATGTATTAGATTTGAAGGGATGGGTGCAATATATGTATTGGATATAATACTTAATTGTGATTATGTTGATGTTAAAACTTGCTGATTGACTTATATGTGTTTGAATGACAATGCAGCTAATTTCCCAAGAGGGACAATGAAGTTTATCCTGATCCTCATAGTCAGTGGTGGGGAAAAAGGTTTTGGATACCCCATGCAACTGGAATATATTGGAATGAAAATCACTCTCAAGTCAATGGGTGTCAATGGGTGTGTCTAAAATCACTCCCTAACCCTTATATAGTGACCACAGCATTTTTTAGTGGTGTCTGAATCTTTAGTGACTATTTATAAACAATATTTAGTGCACTAAATGTATCCCATAATCCACCACGAAATGTAGTGGACATTCAATGGTCAAAGAACCAAAGCACTATATCCCATCATGCATTGCATGAGTCAAAAAAATGGCAGAAGGACGGGAAGATTTATGATTGAGTCAATTGAGTTCAGTACGTAGCACACTACATTTATATCCCTATGTAGAGAGTAGGGGGTAGGGAGTGAGGGGCAGTCAATGTCACACTCACTTCTACACATGCTCTGTTCTGTTCAGGTTAAAACTGGATGTTTCAGTAGAAAACTGTCAAGAATGTAGTAGTTTTATTAGTTTTTCATGCAAACAAGAATCAGATGCTTTTGTAACTGTCTGATGCAGCCACACCATTTGAAACACACAAATATTTTATATATTATATAAATATTATGATACTTGAGATTGTGTGAAATTTTAAAGTTATCTGATTTTTTTTTCCACTGCTGTATGATTGTTTTTCTACAGGTTCAAAGGTTTTTCAGAGTAATATAAAGTGAACCTTCAAGACTGAACTTATACATAAACGAAGCTTTATGTTAATTTGATGCATCTGTCAGTTTTGTTAAAAAGTGTTTTTTTGGTAGAAAAACCTTCATAAATGTAAACTGTAGCATAAAGTCTCCAACATTACCGTTAGACTCTAATTATGAATAGGTTTTGGTCAGAGTGGTTTTTGCAGTATGCTCCTTCTGTTTTACTGTGACACACATGGGCATCTGGATTTTAACTTCTGTGCTGTTTTTGTTCTTTTCTTTTTTTTTTCCCCTGTCAGCATCCAACAGGTCGACATCACTTTCTGAAACATCGAGAGACAGAGACAGAGAAAGAGACCGAGACAGAGAAAGGGACAGAGACAGAAGGTAGGACACTGTTAGAATTTTTTTTACATTTGAGGACAATGATTAAAGTATTCAGTGCAACAAAACCAGATGCAGATGTGTAATCCATACCACAGTATTGTCTTAATATCCACATTAATGACTGTTCCTATTACATATCTGCTGACTGAAACAATATGAATCTGTCTTTAACCATGAAAATAAATGAAATTTGCATTGGATTAGACTGAGTTTGATTTGGAAAGTGATGTAGAGCGTCACCTGTATGAACCTGGCCTCGCCTCTTAAAAGACCTTTAAAAGGATCAAAAGGTTTTAATAGTTTATATATTTTATGGAGAAAAAAAGTATGTGATATTCCTTAATGATCGACTTATTGTACCATTAGGGATACAGTAACGATGACATTTATGGAGTACAACTGAAGAAACTTTGCAGACAAATTGAATCAAATAAATGGATGCGAAGAACTGAGCGACAGCTGTGGAAAAGGCCAAATAAGTGAAAACCGATAATTTAATCAAGCAAATTGTTAATTGTTTACATCCCTAGTCCCCATAGCTTCTACTGGCAGGTGTTTGTTTACTCACATAGGGGTTTATCCAAACTAAAGCAGCTTCAGTAGCTGCTGTTGAATACTGAGGTTTTCTTCTGTGTGTCATGTTGTGTAGCTAGCGAGGCTGTTCTGCTGTTTATCATCATGTTTACCACTGTAGCTAATTATCTAAGTTGTATGACCTTGACTTCCTCTTTTCGTGACCTGTTGCTAGACGACCAGAGATCACCATCCTGTCAGCTGAGCCATTGGCCTCCACCTCCTGGTTCCCTGGGGCTGCTGGAGGATTTCCTCCTCCCCCTCCTCCTGCTGCACAAATCTGGGGACCCACAATCCCTCCATCTATACAGGTAATTGTTACGTACATATTCATGAAGCCACAGTATTTTAGTCTGTTACAGTGTTATATTAGGTGAATGTGGAGTCAAATATCATCTGAAAGGAAGTGAAATCAACCAACTATTAGGAATAACAGGATGACAATAATGCAGCAGCTCAGTATATTTTATACGTACTATTGACTTTGATCCATTACACAGAACATGCATGTTAACATGCTGTGTCTCTAGTCACTTCCAGAAGGGGGCGTGTCCAGGCCAGTCAGTAGTGGAGCTAAGGTTGTGTGGCGTTTACACGCACGGAGAAGCTTAATTAGAACCACATTATTTGGTTGGGCTTCTAAAACTTCAGTTGGATTTGATTACAGTTCAACTAAGGATTATACATGGATTTGAAAACAGTAATTAGAATTTCTCTAAGTGCATGTGAACGTACTGAGTAAGACATGAGAACTTTTTTTTATTTTGTAAAATCATAATTGAAGAAATCTCACCAAGATAATTTTCACTTCTTCAATTCAAACATTTTTTGTTGCTTAATTCAAGAAAAAACATATCTTCAATTAAGAAAAAAAACCAAATAAAAATATGCAAATGGAACAAATGAAAATAATCTTGGTAACATTTTCCAGATCTGTTGTCTATAAAACCTTTCCAGTGTATAAACTGTTTTGTTGTTCTTCATAAGGCGTGTGTTTCTTCTCAGCCTCCTCCTTCCTATGAGGAGGTGATCAGGGAGAAGACGCAGGAGCAGGTTTTGCTCCCTCCCTCCTCTCGCACACCCTCTTCTTCACCATCACATCCAGTTTCCACGACAACTATCGCCACACAGACCGAGGTCGTCTCTGCCCCTGATCCACTAGACTCACAGGGTGACAAGCAGCTCCGAAGACCAGTGAGACCACAACGGCCCCCCCTCCCACACCCTTCCAAACCGTCCCATATTGATGACGTCACTACTAACCAATCGCCGTTTAACTCGCCTGACAGTGGCAGCGTAGCGACGAATACACATACATGTGCGAACACACAGTGTTATGACTTCCTCACTGGTCTTTGTTCACCTTTGACCTCAACATCTGGTGCTCAAACTGACCAGTGGGACTCCTCTTTGGCTCCTGCAACCACACAAACCCCATTGGAGCGTCCCAGGCCTCGCCCTCGTTCAAAAATCTCTATACAGCCAGTGTGTAACGAAGTGAAAATTCAAACTCTGGTGAAACTCAGAGACGACGGTTTGGCTACACTCACTGCCCGCACAGGAAATGACAACACTAACCGAGAAGTGAGTCAGGGAAAGTACTTACAAGAACTGCTCGAGGCTTTTAGCGCAGACGACTGGGGCTTCCCTGATCAACGCAGTGACAGCAGCGGTCTCAGCCAATCAGAGAGTGAGGAGGAAGAGGAGGTGGAAGGAGAGGACATGGCCACCCTGAGGGCGAGGATACAGGCCTTTGAGCAGCAGCAGCAGCAGCAGCAGCAGACAACTGACGGGGGTTGTGGGGACGGTAACAGCGGGAATATCGAAGCGTGTGTTGTTTCAAAACGACCTGAACCACGCCCACGTCCACGTCTCCAGGGGCAACCAGCCAAACCATCTCCTCCCACTGTCGCTCCAAAACCCAAAAACTTGCCCCATGCTCCCAAACCATCCAATAAAATGCTCTGGGAAGACGGGGACTCGGGTGGAATAGGTGGTTTGAAATCAACTGAACCCCCCCCTATGGACATAAACCCAAAACTCCAAGCTTCTCCTGAACCAGTGTCTTTTTCTACACAAACATCTGACCCAGTTTTGGTACCCCAGCCTTTAAAAACCAATGAAAAACCCTCAGTGTCTCCTAAACCCCAGTGTGCTCCAGAAAACCTCCACCCATCCACTCCATGTGCTCCAGTCCCAGCACCCAGGCCGCCCCCGCCAAAGCTCATTCCTTCTGTTAGCGATCCAAGCACCAAAGCCCCACCCAGACCTGCAGTCGCTCCTCGAGCTAGCATGGGAACGGCCCAGGATCAAAGCCCTACAGCTGGGCACATCACGCCACCTGTACCCCCGAGACCTTCAGTGGACACGAGCAACGGAGGCCAGACGGAGACGAAGGCTGAAAACCTCGACATACAGGAAACTGCCAACCAGATTGGTGAGTGTTTGGAAAGATTCTCTGAAATCTCTGTAAACTACATCACACAGTTTATATAGTAACAGTCAAACTCTAATCTACAGGGTCCATAGTTTGTACATCAGTAGAGTACACAACAAGTGGTGCCAGGCCCAACAAACCCCACCCCTCGCAAACGTTTCACCTGATTTCCCTTATCTCTTATTATTCCAAAAAGCCATTATTGGTGACTGTGACCTTTGACCTACATTCACCAAATTTAATGCCATCTATTCTGGACCACCTCGTACCTTTCCAGAAAATACCATGGAAATTGATCCAGTAGTTTTTGCCTAAAGTTGCTGAAAAACGACAACAAAAAAAAAAGATCCCAAAAACAAGACCCTTGTCTCCTGTAGATAAATTTCCCATAAAGTGACTCTGGTCTCTTGTCATCGTAAATAAGAATGTGTTCTTAATGACTTGCCTGGATAAATAAAGGTTAAATAAAATTAAAATCTATATAGTATAATAGTTGTAAAACCTATATACAGTGGTACTTACAAAATTCAAAAGTGTTTTCGTACAGTGAACTTTTCATAAATAGTCACATTTTACATGTCAAAGACCTAATTAGTTCCATACAAGTTTCTATTCCTGTGACTTGGCGGCAGTGATTATTGCACGTGTTCAGGTTGATGCACAACTTGAATGAAGTGTGTTTCCTGTTTACACAGTTTATCTACCAGATAACCTGTGTGTGCAGCTGCTGATAGTGGACAGAAATACTCCAGCTACTCAGTAACTAGTAGAGGTGGGAAGTAACTAAGTAAAAATATTTTTGTTACTGTATTTAAGTCGACTTTTTAGGGATCTGTAATTTTTTGAGTATTTATTTTTCTCGTAACTTTTTACTTTTACTCCCTATTTTTACATAAATATCTGTACTTTATACTCTTTACATTTATATAAATATCTCTACTTTATACTCTTTAGACTCGTTACTTTTTCAAACTGAACAGTAGCTTCAGACTTCAAACTCAGTGGAGAGAAATTGTGAGTTTTTATATCATAATTATAAGTTTTAGGATTCGAGGAGTCTTTGTCATCCCAGCACATGTTAAACATGAGATGTAACGATATTGGTTTCCCCTGGTCCTGTTTTTTTTTTTTTTTTTTTAAAGGATTTGCATTGTATTCTGGGAAATTTCTCGTACCCCTCTGTTTGGACTCTGCCTCTGGAAAGTCTCCATTTGAAGGGGTATAAAGCCCCTCCCATTCCCCCTACCCCTCTGCCTTAACATGAACTGAGACAGCCCTACCCCTACAGGTGAAGGTGAAATGGGGATTCAGTCTTATAGTTCAGAACATAGGCTAATAAAACAGTGTCACTTCCACACGCTGACAAACATTGTTTATTTCAAGCTGAGAGTTTTTCCACAGTTTATCTCAACCTCAACTAGTCCAATATTTGAGTAAAGTCTCAAGTGTTTGAGCTTGACATCCATCCAGTTCAGAGTGTTGATGACATTTAAAACAGCCTGCAGTGTTTTCAGTGAAATCTCTTTCCTGGTACCAGTGTTTCTTTTCCCCTCATGTTGACTGTATGAAACAGACTTTCATTATAAATGTCACACTAAACTACAACCAAACAGTGAAAGATGAAGTTGTTTGAGGAAGTGATTCTTCCTCTTAATGTCCAACACGACTGATACACTGCTTTACAAACTATCTGCTTTAGACATTAAATGTGCTACAGCTTACATACTTTAATGAGATGAATCAGAAAACAAAAATGTGTTTTTAATATATATATATATATATATATAATATATATGTGGAGGTTTATGTACGTGTATACAGTGGGTCTTACAAACTTTTAGAACTATCCTGGTCCTCAAATGCACCAACACATAATAAAAGTGGGTTTTGCAACATATAACCCCTTTAAATGAATAAACATCACCATTTTAGGAGGAAAAAACAAAATGGTACTAATAGTAGAAACATTCCATTACAAACATCTGGAACTGTTTGCATTCCCAAAGTGGACAAATAAATGTACCAATGCAAAATAAAAGTGTGTTTATAATGATAATAATGGATTAGATTTCTATAGCACTTTGTCAAGACACCCAAAGCACTTTACATTAGTGATCCATTATTCATTCACTCACATGCTCCCTCTGGTGGTGGTAAACTATATATATATCCACAGTTGTCCTGGGGCAAACTGACAGAAGCGTGTATAAAAAGTGGAAAATAAAACTATAATTTTTAAAAACCACCTAGTGTGAAAGACTAACAAAAAAACTGGACAAAAAAACATTTTCTTCTGCAGTAAAATAATGTTATATATTGGATTTATTTCATATTTAACCACTAAAACCTCAGGGCCATTGATTTTTTGTTTGTTTGTTTCATGAGTAATCACCCTGATATGGTAATTATATTAATTTTTATTTCATATTTTTCAGTGAAAGTCCAAAGCAGCCGTCCAAGCGTCCCGTCCAAACCGGCAGCGCTGACCTCATTACGCCGAGCCAGTGGTAAGAAGACTGTATGTGTTAGTGTGAGCTGTACCATGGATGTGTGCTGTTGGACAATGCACCGTTTGAGAGCTGAGCTGTTGAAACAAATCCTGCTTTACTTCTTATGTAGCACAAATATGCAAACATGTGGAATGAATTTATCTGAGTGTTTGTGTGTCGCAGAAAGAGAGAGAAATGGTGTTTTATTATGCAATCTGAACCTTGCAAAAGAAAAATGCTGTGATTGTGTGAGAAGAAAAAAGCCTCCACTGTTACTGAGTGGTGTGAGTTCTCAGGACTCTGTGTGTTTGTGTGTGTGTGTGTTTGTGTTCCTATCTTTATGGGGACATTGATATGTTTACACAGTCTCACCATGGGGACCAAAATTAATTTCCCCATGAGGGTTAAATATAAATAAAGGTCCCCACTACTAAAATATAAATGATGTGACCCTATAAATACATTAATTAGTTTTTTTGTGGAAGTCCCCATAAAGCATGGAAGAAACAGATGCAAAGTGAAACATGTTTTTTCAAAGGTTTAAAGAGGTTTTTTTTTTTTTTTCTTATTTATGGATTTTTTTGTTGTTTATTTATTTGTTGAAAAAAAAAACCCCATTTACGATCCCTACCCAATGGTTATTTTACTGACAAGTGATTTTTATACACTTGGTCCTCATGAGACATGGAAGTGTGTGTGTGTGTGTGTGTGTGTGTGTGTGTGCAGCTGTATCTGGCTCATTGTGTACTTGTGTGTGACTGTATTTGCAGCCAAACTACAGGAATTATCAACTTGTATCATAATTCACATGATGTAACTTGGTTTTATTCGCTGCTAAGTCTTTCTCAAACTTTCCAGGTCATTGACATCAGTTGTCACAACTATATAACAGATGATATTTTTATTATTGGAAAATATTTCTACAATTAACCCTTTGTTTATTGAGTGAAATGTTTGAAGAGACACATTCTTTGAAAAATAAAATCTGCATCTCAAGAACTGGTGATGGGTAGATAGATGGACAGCATATGTTTTGGATATTTTGTCAATTTTTGAGTGTTTTTCTTTTGTATATTATAAAAGTTATTGAATAGACTTAAGTTTTTGGTGGAATTTTATGGGATGTTCGCATGCTTAAACTTTTTTTTTAGGGTTAGGGTTAGGGTTAATGCATTTTTGTATATATTGTGGGAAATTTTAATTAACAAAAGAAAAAAATACAACACAGAACAGTCGACCGACAAAAGTGTTTTGATCATGATTAATCAAAGTTAATCCAAAGTGCAACCCTGTGATTAATCTGATTAAAAGATTTAACTGTTTGTCACCTCTACATTTAATCTGAATCCAAGTTCATTCCTTGTGTTTTATGTGAATTTTTAATCACTTTGTTAACTTTGCTTTTCGTGTCATTTTTCCATCAGCTCCAAATCTGACCCCAAAACCGACAGGAGCCTCACCGACCCCTCTAGACCAGAACCCAGTCCCAGCCAAACCTGTTCAGGGTTCTGGAGTAAAACCACCAACCCCAGCTTCAGTTTTTAGGAAAGACTCTTTGAAATCTGAAGCTACAAGCAGCACAAGCTCCTCAGAGCCTCCTGTCCTTCCACGGTACGCTGACCGTCTGCATTCACTGTCAAACATAAGGCCCGGGGGCCATATCCGTACCGCCTAAGGGTCCAATCTGGCCCTTTGGATGAATTTATGAAATGCAAAAATTGTACTAAGTAATAAATAATTTCAGTTCATGGTCCACATTCAGACCAATTGAGTCGCATAATAACCTGTAAATTAGGGCTTTGACTTTGAATTTTGAATGTTATAAAAAAAAAAAGAGAGAGAGAGAGACGTTTGAACAAATATTCGGCAGCTCTTAATATTGGAACCTGTATAAGGTATCATTAGGAATATTTATTTAGACATTTGTGAATGAAATGTTTTCAGTTTCAGTTTAGACCTTTTGTTGCTGCTTGACATGTGAGAAACATTCCGAGCAGGAATTACCTTCACATGTTTATGTTTAGTCTTGTCTCATATGTTTTTTTTTCTTTTACGTCTGGACAAATATGTGAATGATGACGGTCATTGTCTTTGGGTTTATCTGAGCACCTGTAGATGTTAACGTCCAGCTGACATGTGACCAACAGCAGAGTGCTCACTGACCAGATCAATAGCTGAGGTTAAAATGATTATTTCACTGGTTGGGCTCATGTCAAATTTAGCTGAATGTGACCCTTGAACTAAACTGAGTTAACATCTGTGGTTTAGAGGCTTTCATCAGTACAGTTTTTATATCTGACTGAAAAGTTCCTCTTTAGGTGATTCTGTCTGATTTTAAGTGTGATGAGATATTTGGACTAGAAATAAGAAAAAGAAATTTAGTGTGATTTTTTGATTAAAAACATTTTTTTCCCACCATGATATAGTTTTTTCGACCCTGGGAACCAGCAGTAGACGTGTATTCTTCTGTTAGGATGGTACAGCACCAGAGTATGTTTGAGATAAGAGGTGGTTGTTTAACAGTGTTTGAAAGTCCTCGTTTCCTCCACCAGTTATTACAGCTAAAGACGTCTTTTAGATGATATTAAATGTTTTCAAAAGAACTAAACCAGTCCTGTTAAACCCAGAAGAACTAAAAGACCCACATGTTGCATGTTATCTAACTAGGACATGGTCTACAGGCCATTACAAATGAAGGGATGAAAAGGAAAACAAATCAGATTTTTCCAGCAGTTTAACTTTATTTCTATCTAATTACCATGTTTTATTTTTACTGAAGTTAACCTGTTTAATTTGACCTCTTAGTTGTTTACACTTAATAAACTGAACCCATACGATTTAAGTTCTCAAACACCATCATTGTTTTTTCAGGCCATCCAGCGTGAAGCTCCTCCCCCTTCGTCCTCCACCTATCAAATCCATCCCTGGTCGACCACCTCCTCCAGCTTTCACTTCCACGTCTCCTGCCAACCAGACACCGCCTCCTTCCAAAACTCCCCTGATCTCTGCTTCGTCTTCACAGACTGAGGCGTCTCCTCCTTCTGTAACAGTCGATCAGATGAAGGGACAAAAGCTCCCAAAGCGAGGACCGCCTCTGCCCCCCCGCCCCAAACCTGGACACCCACTCTATAAAAGCCACGTGGTAAGGACACGTGCAGAGAAGCACAACGTCACTGAGAGCTGAACAATATATGAGCATCGATGTCGCAATTTTTTAAAATAGTTTTTTTATTTATTTGTGTAATATATATATGTGTGTGTGAACCACATGTATACATACACACACACACACACACACACACACACAGACATATATATATATATATATATATATATATATATGTATATATATATATTTATTTATTTTTTGTCTTTTATTTTGACATTTTTTACAAATATCTATTTATTTTATTCATTTATTTTTAAACATGTATTTTATGTATTTGTCTTTTTTTATGTCTTTTTTTATTTCAAATTGTACATATTTATTTGTTATTCCTTTTTATTTGCATATATTTTTTATTTATTTTTCAATTAATTAAATGTTTTAATTTTTAATATTAATTCATTTTTAAATTTAATTATGAATTAATTAATTGTATTTAATTATTTCGGCTACAGGAAGGATGACACTGGAAACGTACCTTCTGTATCAACCACTAACCTGTTTGATCGTTTGCGTCGGTGCTGCACCAATGTTACATTTACTCCTGAATATTTTTTTTTCATATAGCAATATATGTCTCAGTGATAAAAACATTTCTATGTCAGTTTTTTCTAATATCGTGTCACTCACGTACACTGTCATGAATAAAACAACGTCCCTTATTTTATGTTTTAGAAACAGGAAGTCCTCATAGTCCTCGATGATGGTAGCCCCTCCCCCTCTGAAAACGTATCGGGTGATGAGTGGACTCAAACCACGGTCACACCTCTGATCGACTCGTCACAATGTCTGCTGGACCTGGAAACCCACCTAGAACCTGGACCAGAACACCAATCCAAACCAGCGCTGGAGGAGCTGAGCCTGACGGAGTCACAGGTGTTAAAACACGTCTGATCATGATGTCACTTTGAATTATCAGGGTTCCCACGGGTCCTTGAAATCCTTGAAAGTTTATGAAAAAATTACTTCAAGAAAAAGGACATAAAAAGTCACCACCTTGAAAGTCCTTGAAAATTTGGGGGAGGATTTAAATTTCACACAACGGCTGCTTTTCACAGTTTGAATATTTGAAGTCAGCTGCAGGGTTTACGATGACTTTTAATTTGCATTCATTCACCACACAGTGTTGCACTTCCTGTACGTAGTTAAAGAGATTATCCAGAGTAAAAATAAATTTAGATGATTGTTAGTACATACATATAGTTAACATTAAAATCACACCATTTGGATGAACATTAAGAAATTTCCATTTTGCTGTTTTGAGCCAAACTGTGTTCACATGGAAGTGATTAGGACATGAGTTTTCACCAACAGGAAACTCTTCTAAAGTTGTAAACAACATCACACTTCAGTGGTAATAAGTAGAGGGTCCCTAAAGACAAACCCAAGTGTCCTGAGGTCTTTATGTCCTCAGATAGTGTGTCCACAGTTACTGATCTACAGACATGGACCTCTGTGTTCATAGGAGGACGTGTTAAATAGTTAATGGAAAAATAATAATAATAAAAATAATAATTTTATAATAATAATGAAAATAATAATTTTATAATAATAATAAAAATAATACTTTTATAATAATAATGAAAATAATAATTTTATAATAATAATAAAAATAATAATTTTAAAGGTTTTGTGACATGTTGTTTTCATAGCATTCAAAGTCTTTGACAATGAATTTAAAACGTGTTTCAAAAGTATTCAACCAAAAAACCCCACTCCATAATATTCATTTTTGTGGATTTCTGTGGTCTGAATCCAAGTACTATGCCTGCAACACATGAACACCTCAACAGACTACTTGGGGCGCTTCGCCTGTCAGTCATGTACTCGGCTCCACCCCCAAACTGCTGCGGCCAGCCCCCCCTCCTTCCTGCTGTACAGTATAAGAAATACTGTATCATATGCTGCCTAATAAAGAATGATACCAAGTATAAATAATGATAAACCAAGACTTTAAAACCAGATGTTAACTCATCCTGTCTTGTTACTTTGTTATTTTTAATTCATAGTTTTGTTTTTAATTCATAGTTTCGTCGGATCGTTGGGGGGAAGGGGGGGGGGGGGGTCTGCCGTCTCACCGCGACATTAAAAGTGTATTTATTATTTGTATTTTGTCACAACAGTTTGATATTCTAACAAACCAAGACTTTAAAACCAGATGTTAACTCATCATGTCTTGTTAATTTGTTATTATAAGTTTTTAATTCATAGTTTCGTCGAAAATGACCGGAACAAGTCTTGACTCTCTTGGGTAAATAAGCAGGAACGTTACCTTGGTAGATAAAAGCCAGCCACTGGGAACGTAGTTCTTCAGGGGAGCTTGGTAGGTCAAATAGTGATTGTTGCTGATCTACACAGCCAACAACATGACATTTGAGGTGTGATTTAGGAGCCATTACGACACGAGTAAACCGTTCAGCGATGAAAAGGTTGTAAGAGCAGGAGCGCATGTGAACACCGTTTCTATAGTAACGTTGGTGGGGGCGGGGCTGAGCACAGGGGACGGGCAGAAGAGAAGAGGGGGGGGGGGGTCTCCTTATTGCTCTCCCGAGTGTGACGTCGAAAGCGGGAGACAAATCAGAGAGAGCGTTTCATGCTCAGGCCTCCAAGAGCCCCAGACCATAGGAAAACCACTGAACAGTCTAGATTCATGTTTTTTTGGTGTAAATGAGGCCAGACGACCCATATAGTAACATGAAAATATCAAAAATGAGTTTTGGACGTCACAATACCTTTAAAGTATGTTGAGTCGTTTTTGATGTGATGTCCAGAGTGGGCTTAAAAAAATGTTTATAATCAGGGTTGGGCATGTGCAGTGTTTTTTTTTATCTTGTTAAATGTGCAGCTTTTTGTTGTTATTTTTATATGTGGATAACCAGATAAAGTTAATTCATTGGAATCAGGTTGTATTCTTGAACCCTCATCATCCATCCCTATAGTTTTATAGTTTTACAGTTTTGTTACCTCTGTCTTCTAGTCAATTTTGCCTGTGCAGCCCCTGGAGCAGAAAGACCAGCCAGACCCTCCTCCTGTCAGGTCAGACATTTACACAGGCTCAGTGTTACCTATGGACCATTACTAAAACACACACTGCACTGATGATACAGAGCGTTCAGTCATATGTGTGGACTGTTGTTCTTATTTATGTTTCATACTTGTGTGTGTTTGTGCAGCGGTCCTCGGTGCGTGGCCTTATTCGACTACGAGGGAGAGGAGGAGGACGAGCTCACCTTCTCTCAGGGCGACGTCATTGCTCTTGTGGAGCTCGTAGGGCAGGAGTGGGGCCGCGGCCAGATTCACAAACGTATAGGAATATTCCCTTTAAACTTCACTAAGGTGGTGGAGCCCCTCCCACCGCTGTCACCGGGGGAAACCACGACAAGTCCATCTACTGAGACGACAGTGAAGGGAAGCACCGGTACGCTTGTTCCTGCTCTGCTTAATAAAGGTTTTGTATCATGTTTACACTGTAAAAAAATAACCCTCTAAGAATAAGTTGTAAAAACTAATTCAAGATATTTTTGCTTGAATTAAGCACAAACAAATCTATCAACAAGGAAAAAATGGAAAATAATCTTGGTCAGATTTCTGGATTTATTGTCTATAAATCAGTAATTATATATGACTGAAAAGTTCCTCTTTTGGTGATTCTGTCTGTATCTGCTTTGCTGACATTTATCATGTCTATTAAGAAAACTTAGAAATAAAACTTATCCATGCATTTTATGATTTTCTTTTATTTTTTTTACAGAACTCACACCTTCAACACAAGACCAAGACTCAGTGGTCAGTATGTGTTAGGGTTGAAGCTTCAAAACTCTTCCTTGTATGACAATACTTTTATTTATTATTAAATAGATTGAATATGTCGTCTAATTTCTTGCAGTTGAAGTTAAAACTTAAACAATTAGTTACTTTTTAAAAATGTGGACTTGCAGGTCTTTGGCTCGGACCTTAGGGAATTGGAATTAAATACCTTTGGTCTAAACCATGGAGCCAAAATGTGAATGGAACACAGAAACAACACACATTCACACATTCAACAGCTAAAGTCACATCACAACCACAGACCAACAATAAGAACAAAACTAACATAGCACCACATGCTAAAGAACAGCACAGTTGAAAAGTAATGTACTTTATGTTCAAGAAATCATTATGTGCATTTTTATTTAGGAGGTATGGCTGCAATTGAGGGGGGGGCTCATGTATGTGCATGAGTATGTATGTGTGTATGTGTGTATTTTCTAGCTGCTTGATATCATGAATTGTGTATCTTTAGATGCATCGTAGGCAGGCATTAATAAGCTTTGCTTCTGCCTGAGACTTTTTCAGGCAAATTTCTGTTTTGTTCTTTTCTTTTGCTGCTTTGAAGTGAATATATGACTGAAATAAATAAAAATGAATATGTAGTGATGCCTGACAAAACCATATAAAGAAAGGTGTTATTTCTCACAATGCAGAATATATTGGAGATGGATGGGAAAGAGAAGGTTTTTTTTTTATTATTATTATTATTATTATTGTTTCTGCATTTGTTATAGTTTTAATCTCCTCTAATCCCTTCACACTGAATTTTTTTTAAATTTTTCATCTTATACATATTTTCTCTCCCAGTATGTAGATAATTACCAAACTAACACAATGTATGAATGTCAGTGGATCCAAAATGGCTTCTAATGTTACACATGCTATTTGATAAACTGCTCTTTTATAAATAAAATAAAGACATCTGACATAGAAACTAAACTCTGTAGGCAGATGAGTGGGCTGTGGCTCTGTTTGACTTCCCTGGTCAGACTGCAGAGGATCTGTCCTTCCACAAGGGGGCGATAATCCAGGTGCTGGACCACGTCAATGCAGAGTGGAAGAGAGGAAGACTGGAAGGGAAGGAGGGACTGTACCCATCTGCCTTCACACAGCCCTGCTCAGGTACAACACACTATTAAAAAATCTAATATATTTATTGTCATTTTTACTATTTATTTCATTGTCCATATGAAGCAAAAGGTGATCAAATGCACTGTTTTTTTTTTTGGTTAAAGGTAAAATACAGACTTATCGCTTCATTACTTACTTTTATTAGGAAAATATGAACTGCCATGGATGGATAGATAGCTTTGTCTGTTCCACATAAAAAACACAAACTCTTCTTTGTCACAGCTTCTTACAACACCCCCCACCACTAAACCCCCCCCCCCCCCCATTCATTAGACATTAATAAAAATGAAATAAAATCACATAAGATAATTAAAAACCTTAAAAACACAGTGCAGATATTTGTGTGTTATTCAGAGCAGCTCTTGCAGAGGGGATGGGAGGGGTCCTCAGTGATGGGGGGGGGGGGGGGGGGGGGGAGGCTTTCCTCATCACTGAGTGAGTCACTCAGACAGAGGGGACTGGGTTGTTTGGGTGATTTTATTATTCGGGACAGTTTTGTTTTATTTTTGATTGTGAGGAAGTTGTAGCAGGTGCAGATACTGTAGGTGAGGATGGATTCAATGAGTGACTTATAAACAAATGTTAAAATGTTCTTTATTGACGTTAAAAGACCTGAACTGTCTGAGCAGGTGGAGGCGCTGCTGGGCTCTGTGGCCCAAAGGACAAAGTGGTGTCCATGTCAACCCCCAGATATTTAAAAGGAAGCACCTTCTCCACACACAGACCAGTGGCAGGGGTTCGAACAGTCTGAGGTTTTACCACAAAGATCCACAGCATCGTTGTTTTGGTTTTTGTTCTGTTGAGCTGCAGTGAATGTGTGGACCAGAGTGTGGACCTCCTGCTGGGACTGGGTCAGGGTGTTCATATCTGTGACGTCTGCCACCAAGGCCATGTCGTCTGTGTATTTAAAAGTTTCAACTGTAAAGTTACTGTTTGAATAATGTAGATGAAGGACTAGAGTACATGTTCTGTTGTTGACGTTTGTCTCACACCTGCAGCTCAACCAGTCCCAGACAACAACAGCAGGACGGCCAAGGTTCTGTTTGACTTCACTGCAGAGAATGAAGATGAACTCACTCTGAAGGTGAAGGAAGAAAACTGTAGTTTTAATGGAGGACACAGTTTGTATGTTAACGGTTATGACAACATAATTAACTGATTGTTTTTACTGGTTTCTGTCTGTCTCTGTGTCTCCCTCTCTCTTTCTGTCTTTGTCTGTCTCTCTTTCCCTCCCTCTCTCTCTGTCTCTTTGTCTCTGTCTGTCTGTCTCTTTTGTTTGACTGCCCCCCCCCCACTATCTCTCGTGCTCTTTGTTTTTTTCTCTCTCTCTCTCTCTCTTTCTCGCTCTCTCTCTCTTTCACTCTCTCTCTCTCTTTCTCGCTCTCTCTCTCTCTCTTTCACTCTCTCTCTCTCTTTCACTCTCTCTCTCTCTTTCACTCTCTCTCTCTCTTTCGCTCTCTCTTTCTCTCGCTCTCTCTCGCTCTCTCTCTCTCTAGGCTGGTGACATTTTATCGCAGGTGGAGCCAGTGGATGAGCAGTGGATTCTGGGAGTTGTAGGTGGGAAGCGTGGGATCGTCCCTAAAAACTACATTTCAATTCTCTGACGAGTCAAAAAAACCCTGTAAACTACAAATCAAACTGTTTTCACCAGCGTTGGTTCTGTGACGTTTGGACGGACTCGGTAGTGACTTCCTGTTTGTGGACATAAAGTCGTGTCCGTGGTGACGCACACCTGCGGCTGGTTGCGATGACACTGTTTTTATTTTTTAAATTCATCTTTACTCCCAGAACAAAAACAACGGGGTCTTTTTTTTTTTTTATTATTATTACTGATGAACCTGACTGCTGGCTGTTGTCATGACGACAAAGGACAGGATGGACCTGCTGCTGTAACGCTGTCAAATATGGACATTTGTCAGGATTTTGTCTCAGTATTGTCTTTTTTTTAAAAACATTTCAATCTGGACCAGTACAGTGGTATCTCTACTGAGGAAATTAATTGGTTCCAGAAGTGTTTTCGTACTGTGAATTTGTCATAAATAGATTCAGTTTACATTTAAAAGGCCTGATTTGTTCCAAAGCCCCAAACACTAACCCTCAAACCCTTTAAAAATTATAAAAATTTAGGCAGTTTTGAGTGAAATATGTTTAAAGTCAAAGAAAACCCACCGTCCATCACTGAAAATGACTGATGCTTTTTTTTCCTCCTTTATCCAAATGAGTAACAGTCGTTCAGTGATGACCTCTGACCTCTTTTTTCTATATCACACAGATGCCTTTCAAAGTAGTCGCTGCTTTTAATGGTCGACAGGTTTCAGTCATTTTCCTTTGCAACCATGTGACACTTTATATTTGTTTATCATCTCCTGTTTGACTTTTATTAATAAGGAAGTCACTTCTTCTTTTTATTCTCACCAGGAATCACTTTCTTATGGGTCATGATGAATAACCAAGTAGAGGTACCACTGTATTTGTTTGTGAGAGAGAGAGAGAGAGAGAGAGACTTTTATTCTGTGGTGCTAAAACCTGCACCTTCGACACTACAACTACAGACGATCATTTCAAAAGCTTTTTTTTTTAATCAGCCTGACTTTTGGAAACTGATTTACAGAAGAAATGTATATTTAAGGAATGACAAACACTTTGTCATAAGACAGAAACTTAAAGGAAAACCATGAATAAATCTTCACAACTGGTACTGAAAGACGATCAGTAACTGATCTGAATGTTTGATCCTGTTCTATAACACGACTAGTTATATCATCAATAACTGATCACTTTTCCATTCACCCTTAAACTGTGCAAATATAATTTAATAATAATTGAATAAAATACTGGAGTGGATTAAAAATAAAGTAAAAATTGTAAAAAAAATAAAAATCTATACAAGTACTTGAAGTTTGGGGTAATTGGCCTTTTACTAAGATAGCTGATGACATCACTGATGACATAATTTTTAAGTAGAAACAAAATTCACTTTTCTGTTGATCCTCAAATTGTGCAAATATAACTTGCACATAAAAATTTACATAATGTAAAAATGACAGTTTTCATAAACCAATTTCCAAAAAATGACAAAACTCGCTTTTCAGTATTTTTTTCCTTCACGCTGGAAAGACTAGTTTTTTGGGTGAAGCACAAATAGTATTTACCAAAACCTGCAATGGAAGAAGTTTTTTAATCAGTGGTTTAAACAGAATATTTTTTTCTTAACTAGATGGGTAATGTATTAGAATAATAATAATAATAATTATTATTATTATTATTCTATCTGTAAAAGGTCACTTTATCTTTCAGCAATTGGATTTTTTTCCCAAAACAACAAAAACTAGTGACTAATTTGTTTGTTTTAAAATAGAAGAATTAAAATAGATTTAAGGTGTTGTTTCTTTTTCAGTGTCAAAACTGATAAAACAAATGTACAAACACAGGTTGTTTTTCTCTTTGTAATAAATAAGAAAGTCACTATCTGACAGAAATAGAAATATTATCAGTTTATCTTTTGGTCATTTTGGTTTCACACATTTTCATTTAATCTTTCTAATGACAAAAAACAAAGTTATTTCCTGACAGAAATGAAGAGAAAAAAAATTACCCATGTGGTACATTTTTCCATTTCTGTCAGGAAGTATTTTTTTTTAATAACAAAATTAACAAAAAATTATTTTTAACTTTATTCTACATTTTTTGTTGTTTTTAAACAACGATTGTTAAGTTCACTTCATATCTAATTTGATGCTGAAAAAGAAAAATGCATTGAAATTAAATATCCTTTTATTTTATAATGAAAATAAATGAACCTTTTGTTTTTGAAAAGAAAATCCTGTTACCGAAAAATACACTGATCATAAAAAATCAAATATTTACCTTCATCTCCATGTTTCTAGAATGTCGTCTTACTTTAATAAACCAACAAATCATCGCACGTGTGATTTAATGGAAAACCCGACATTACACTATTTTAACATTTATTAAATATCAGTACATTTTTGCAGAAATATTAGATGGAAAAGTGACTAGTGCAGATTAAACCCAAACTCTTCACAGGACACAGACATAAAAACTATTTCATGGTTGTTGTTGTTAAACAGTGTTTTCAGTCACTTTATCTTTATTTACATGTCGTACGTCTTTTCAATATTTGTCTTAATTTCAGTTTTTGTACAAATGTACTGTATATTTCTGACATTCCCATTTAACACTAAAAAGAGTGTCATATTTCAGTATTTGGTAGAAGTAATTTTTATTTAATTTAGGGGGTTTCGAGGAAAAATTTTCACTACATAGACTTAAAATAAATGAATAAAACTCACTAAATGTGGTTTTCTTTAGACTAAACATGAGGAAACTATTCAAACTACATCTACTGTGTTTTCTACAGTTTTTTTTTTTTTCATTAAACTCCTGTTTGTCAATGATAAACTTTACTGTATTATCTTCAACAGTTAGGACCAAATGGGAATTTAAATAGAATTACTTTAACATTTGTTTGTGTAAAGCAGACACACAGATGATCAACAGCTACGTACATGATATTTTCTGTGTAAACAAACATTCCAATTTTATAAAATACAAATAAACAAACATTTGACTGTTGATAATGTCTTTGTTTTTGTGGCATTGTATTATTATTATTATTATTATTAAGGTATTGTTTTGTTTGTTTGTTTGTTTGTCTGTGCGTGCATACACAGTTCCTCTGTTCACACTCTAGTGTCACCAGTGCTGTGAATAATAGTGTTAAATTTTCTTTTATTCCTCCAGAACCAGACGAAATTCATCTTTCTGCTCTGGTGTTGGTATTTAAAGCTCTATCCGTTTTATGGATGTTACATTTTAAATCCTCTAAGGGGCGCTAACGAGTGGTTTACAGAACACATACAGTTCTAGTCCACCTCTATTATGTTATTATCCCAATGAAGACGAGACACTGTGGTGGCATCCTTTGGGTTCTCAGGGGGGCGTCACCTCCCTAGGGTCCAGCAGGTTCACTCCCATCAGCCATCACTCACTTGGACCCCCATGTCAGGTCCTTCCTCCTCCACAGCCACTGACTCCCCTTTTCAGCAGCCCTGGAGAGATCCTTAACTGCCTGTGGACCTTCCCTCGTACCCCTCAATACCCTAGATGTTGAGGTTCGGTCCACTTCCACCGTACTTTCACACCCCAGCCTTGTTGTTGAGGGTCTGCTGCAGGGTCTGTATATCTCAACTTCTTCCGCTCATAGGCTTCCTCTACAGCACAGGTGTCAAACTCCAGTCCTGGAGGGCTGGTGTCCTGCATGTTTTAGATATTTCCCTCTTCCATGTGGTTAAGTTTAACCCTTTAACTCCTGAGATTTTAGCAACCAGTAAAAAAGTTAAAATAAATAAATAAAATAAGCAGCAAAAACAGAAAATCAAAGAAAAATTATAAAAAATAAAAAAAAAGGAAGAAAAATAAACAAAATGAGCAACAAAATTAACAAAAACTAACAAATATTAACAAAATGGCAAACAATGTAGAACAATAATAAAAAAAACTAGTATTAAAATTTGGTCCCAGCAGTTTTAATTTTGCCTTAAAAATAAATAAATTAAAAAATAATAATAATAAACAGTTGCTTTTTGACACCTTGTCCATGTACAAAACTGAAAGGAAAACGGTTTAATTTTTCTGAATATTTAAACTAAATCATCCATTCAGAATCAACGCTGACATTTAAAGAGTTAATAATCAGCTCCTCATCAGACTGATAATGATGTAATGACCTCCAGGTGGAATGGAAGAGGGAAACATCTAAAACATGCAGGACACCGGCCCTCGAGGACCACACTTTGACACCCCTGATCTACAGGTACCGTGAGCTCTATGATATAGGGAGCCTTAGTCTCCGCCCCTTCCGGTCGGTCCACTGGGCCTAAGTTCGGAAAAATTTAACATGAGAGTGGATGAGGAGAAAATAATTATGTTCTGGTCCACTTTACTTTATATCAGACGTCGCATAGCTGACGTCACAGTAGAATCTTTCCCTGCAAACTTTTCTAAACCGTATACCACCTTTTCTATTTTTCATTTGTAAATGCCTGTGTGCTTTGTGCCCCGGTGTAATCACAACACCATTTCCTCATGTTCCCTCTACCGCTTCCTGGCTGACGAGAGCTTGTCCCGCATGCTGGCTCTCACTCGACCAACTATCTCTCCCCCGGAGTAGCTGCCACTTTCCACATGCCCCGATTTAAAGTGGTTTTCTCCACGTTTGATGCTCTTACCTTCGTCCTGAAAGAAGGAGGTGAAGCTCGCCAAAGTCACAGTCATTTTCAAAGAGTTTGATGGTGACGCTTAGTGGTGACGTCATATTTGTGAGACGAACGTTGTAGTCCATTACTTACTCTCACATAAAACTTAACGTAACTTTGGATGCCTGTCCAAAGTGAGTGCTTTCTCAATGTGAAAATGTATCTTTAAAATTCACAGACATCATATGTGAAAACCGTAGCACATTTCAAACGGGACCAGAAAATTACTTTTATCCCTCCATTGACTCGCGTTCATTTTTGTACGACACTTAGGTCCCATTGCCGGAAATCGACCGGAAATAGAATTGCGTCACTTAGGCTCCCTGTAATAATAATAATAATAATAATAATAATAAATTTTATTTGTAGTGCACTTTACATCTGAAGCAGATCTCAAAGTACTAGCTTCCTTACTCCAGCTTGTGCTGTACACAAGCTGGAGTAAGGAAGACTACAAAACAAGATCTGGACACAGGTTGGTGGTGCTATTTCCGGTGGAAAGCACATCTTTTTGTCCAGGTCTGCCAGCATTTTCCAACATTTTCCAACATTTTTCAGCATTTTCCAGCTGCCTCATGTCATCTCTATGGTGATGATGAAGCTGGCTCCACCTTCTCTGTTTTTCTGCTGGTGGAGGAGGCTGGCAGTCCAGGACTGTGCACTTAAATCTGTGCAGTAGCAGTTCTTTAGATGGATAAATGTTATATTCATGGTTTTTAAAAACACATCTCTTTTTCTTTTGGTGGAATTGGGAACTTTAAATATTTAATCCTGAGTAAAATAAGTTTTATTTCTTACTTGGTCTGACTGGGTCAAACTTCTCATAAACATTGTCTTATAAACTTGTACTTTTGTCATCTACACCACTGGTCCCAAAGTTTTATTAATGCGTCCCTGTCAATGTTTGACATTTTATCACGGAGGGGAGGGGGAGGGGGTATGTGGAGTGTTTTTATTGGTCGCCGCAAACCCTACAGAGTGGGCTGGTCTGTGGGAATCACCTGTCACCATGAATCCATATAAGTCCAAGTCCTGGTATTGTCTGTTAAAATCTTTCCTTTTTTTCTGCAGTTGGAGGTTCTTCTTCTGTCTCTTCAGTCACATTTTCCTCTACGAAAAGAAACTTTCCAAACACACCTGGTTTTTACTTATTCTGCCAACATGTGGCAATGAATGAATGAATGAATGAATGAATGAATGCTTTATTTCGAAAATGTGCAATAATCAATACAACAATAGTAGTAGTAGTAGTAATAATAATAATAATAATAATAATAATAATAATAATAATAATAATAATAATAATAATAGTCAAGTGACTGAGATGTAATCGAGAGAATCTGGTCATTTTTCTAAATAAAAGATTATTCAGACTGGATAATAAATACAAGATAATTAATTCATTAATTCCCGGTACTAATTGATCCACGGATCGGTACCGGTCCGCGGTTTGATGTGTTCATAAATAAAAAATGATATATAAGTAAATAAGCCCAGAGCAGAGAAAAGGAAGCATGTTGAGGCAGTTTAAAAAAAACAGTCACTGCTCCATCTGCTTTTGTCCCTCCTACAGTTTAACCATTGAAGTGGAAACTAAACAGCCACACTTTCACTGAAGAGGAAGAAACTGCACAAAGAAAGAAATGTAAGTAACGTTTTAAGATTAAACACTGGAAAAAAATAAATATTATTTTTCTCATTTGTAGTTCAAATGTCAGATCATATTTATATAATCAGACAGAATCACCTGAAAAGGAACTTTTCATTCAAACATAAAAACTGATTAGATCTGGATTTAGTTTTAATCTGAATCAAAAATAAATGTTTTTAAGACATTTTTAAGACGACTTGGACTAGAATATAATGTCTATTTAACAGCCACTGGCCAAACTTCTTACACTAGATCTGGAAAATCTTGTCTTATACAATCTTATTAAGATAATTTTCACTTGTAAATAGGGCTGATGTATTTTAACTTTTGCATTGTTTTATTAAATAATTTTATATATATTTTTAGAATCTCAGAGTGCCTCTGCATTTTCTTCCTCTTATGTTAAATTGATGTTTAAAATGTTAAATTCATGTGTTTAAAATGTTAAATTCATGTGTTTAAAATGTTAAATTCATGTGTTTAAAATGTTAAATTCATGTGTTTAAAATGTTAAATCGACATGTTACTCAACAAATATGTTTATAGTTTGATGTTTTGGGGGGTTTTTTTACAGCATTTTTCTGGTAACTACAGTAGACAGCTTCTCTTTTCTACTTTTTTTAATTTTATTTTTCATGTTTATTTCGTATGAATGACAAACATACAAACAAAATGACTGGTTAAAAGCCAAAGCTTATTATGAACCAACCAATAAAACAATGGGAATATTATTATTTTTTAAGATTTTCTTTTTTTTTTTTTTGTACGTTTTCCCAAATCGTGGAAAATTCTGTGTTAATACTGCATGTGTGTGAGGTACATGAGGGGGGAGGAGAGGGGAGGGGAGGGTCCTTCTGTTTATATTCAAGCCAACTCTGGTGTGAAACTGAAAGTAAAGCCTAAAAGCCACAGGATTTCACCACAAGCTCCATAAAGATACAAACACTAGTGACAGGATCCAAACAGAACAGGTAATATTTATTTAAATTCACTGCATTTTGAGTTTAACACTGTTTTAGTAGATGTGCGCAGTTGGTGCAGAATGTTCTGGTACACAGTACACTTTAAAATCATTTTCATGTTCTTTTGCAGTATTATGCACAGGTTTATTTATTTTTTTATATATCTGGGACTGTTTCGTGTGTTTATGAAACCCTCGTCACGTCCACTTTACACACTGTAAAGTAAAGTACTTTAATACGTACTTCACAGTCTGTTGAAAACTGCGTCACAAACTCACAAGTGCTTTTTAACCAAAACAAACTAAGCTAATTTTAACCCAATAACCTGCCTGTCCTTATTATAAAGTCTATTTTTCCCAAAACACAAACTCTAACCCTTTAACCAGCATAAATGTTAATGTTTAAACTGAGTTATCGCGATAACACGTATTTACAGGAAGTAGTAGAATAATATGAGTGGAATGTCGGGAATGGGTGAGGCCAGATCAAGAGTGTTTAGAGCAGAGGTGTCAAACATGCGGTCCGGGGGCCAAATCTGGCCCGCCAAAGGGTCCAGTCCGGCCCTTTGGATTAATTTTTCAAATGTAAAAATGACACTAATACATGAGTCATTTTAGTTGAAGTTTTACATTCAGACCAATTCACTCTCATAATAACATATACTCACAAATTAAACTTTTTCTCTTTGTAAATGTCAATATTTTCATTGAGTTACACTAAAACAAAATATAATTTAACAAAAAAAACTGAATAACTGGAACAAATATGAACAACTTGAAATGTCTTAAGAGAAGTAAGTACATTATTAATAATATTCCACCTACTACTAAATGTTTTTTTTTTTGTATTTGTAAGGTATAACAAACACACATACATTATAAACTAAAATCTAATAATGTTAAAATGTTTTTAAAAGTCATGCTATTCACATTGTTTGAAAGGATGGTTTGTAGATGTAAACATTTTCATCATATAAATTGACTTTTTTTCCCCCCTCTAAAACATGGATAACAGTTTGGGGTTGATTAATATTTAGATATTTTTACTTCACTGAGCTAGCCCACGTCTGATCAAATTTAGGTGAATGCGACCCCTGAACTAAAATAAGTTTGACACCCCTGGTTTAGAGGAAATCCTCCTCCTTTGCAAAAGTATTAAAAAAGTAAATACACCTCCTGCAAAAAAACCCTATATAATATTATGTATGATTACAACTTCATATAGCCCCTTGTATTCTACTTATCTTTCCTTTATTTATTTATTATTTCCCCCTTGATTTTATGTTTTTGTTTTCTTCTTTTTGATAATTTAATATATCAGCAGTTATGTGTTGGAATTATGAACGTAAATATGTACTATTTAAAATGCTATTAAAATATATGCTTTTCTTTAAATCAGTACATTGAAAATATGGAATATGTATACTGTGTTCAGTCATTATGTTCTATGTTCATTGTAATTTTTGTTGTATTCTTGAAATGAAGAATAGGGGAAAAAAGGGTCTTTGCAGGAAGTGTCATGGCGGCTTGTTATTTGCATCATTCTTCTTCTATTTCTGAACAAATTAAGATGTTATTACCCTATAGGCATGCTCGAAGAAGATTTTAACAAAGAAAAATACTTAAAAACCCTCAGATATTTTGAAATCCGGGATTTTTTCTAAATCCTGAGCTCATAAAATATTAATATGATTAATTTTATTCCCATATTTTCAAGATCATATTTGAGAATAAGAGCTAGTTATTGTAATGACCAAAACACTATATATATGTATGTATGTATATGTATATGTATATGTGTGTGTGTGTGTGTGTGTGTGTGTGTGTGTGCATAAACATGTGTGCAATATAATGCAGTGTCCTGTATAGTCCCTTATGACAAAATAGCGAGTAACAAAGGAGAAAAAAAGAAGAGTTCAGTTGTTTTTCTCTTCTCTTCATTGTTTTTTTTTGTATTGTTGTTTGTTTTGTGTATGTATAACCCTAGTCTGTAACTCTTTCCTACATCATGTTTATTTAAGTTCAAAGTTTTGGCAAGTGACAGAAACTCAGCAGCAAATAGAGATAACAAATCTCCTATGTATTGGCCAATATTGATTAATTGGTAAAACACTATAATCGCCATGATTAATTGACTGGATGATTAATCAGTCAGGCTCTAGTCTCTACATATACTTATTATACCTTAAATAACACAATGCAGAGGAAATAATTCTGGTTTTTTTTGTGAACTTGTGGAAAGTTGTGTGGTTTTTTTATGGTTCAGATACAATAGAAATGTTGGAAAAGAAGAAGAAAAGGAAGCAGGACGAGTCCACAGCCCAACAGTCCATCTGCTCCAGCAGAGAACCATTACCCAGGTAACAGGAAACTCATAGAAATGGACTTTAGATCCAGGTGTGGATCATACAGTGTGTATTTAGGAAGATTAAGTAAAAATATACTGACTGTAAATGACACAACAGAACTGTGCAACTGTTTGATGGTTGTTCAACCAGAAAAATCCAATCCATTTTTATTTGTAGAACACAAATGTAAACAACCATAATGTTTCCAAAGTGCTGTACAATAACATAAACACCATAAAACAGAATAAAAGCTTAAAAACAACACTAAGATCAAAACATAATGAAAAATAAATAGACTGTCTTCCCCAGATGAAATATCTGTGCATATAAAGTCAACATACTGGGATGTAAAAAAGCCAAGAAGAAGAGGTGGCTTTAAAAAGGCACAGGTTTAACTCTTTATTACTTGACACTCTTCTATAAGTCAGACACTGCACAGTTCATATGACATCAAACACTCTGAAAGAACAGGTCAAGTCAATACAGAAAGGTTCTGGTCCAGTCCAAAGTCCAACCTGGAACCTTTTGGTTAGAGGTGAAAGTAGCCAATCAGAATCACGATGGGGCGGGTCTTAACACAACACTATAGATCAGGGGTGTCCAAATCCAGTCCTCGAGGGCCGGTGTCCTCCATGTTTTAGATATTTCCCTCTTCCACATGATTGGGTTTAACACTTTAACTCCTGAAACTTTAGCAGTTCCACAGTAAAAAGAATTGAAATAAGCAACAAGATGAACAAAAATGGCTAAAGTCGTCAATAAAATGAAGAAAAATGAATAATAAACTGACAGAATAATTAGTAACATGAAGAAAGTAAGCCACAAATGGGGCAAAATTCAAGAAAAAAATAATAAAATAAACAGTAAAATGTAGAAAAATAAACAATGAGCAACAAAATGAACAAAAACTTTGTGTCTTACTTTGTTCATTTTATTGCTTATTTTATTTATTTTTACTGTGGAACTGCTAAACTTTCAGGAGTTAAATGGTTAAACTGAACCATATGGAAGAGGGAAATATCTAAAACATGTAGGACAACCGGCCCTCGAGGACTGGATTTGGACACCCCTGCTATAGATAAAGGTGTGAAGAATAAATGTCACTGAACATGGCTGGAAGAGATTGTATGAGATGGAAAAAGTTATTTAGCATTTAGGAGGAAGTAGAGTGAGCCAGGAGCTAACTGTACACCCTGTGCTCCAGGTGTTTCATTAACATGAGTCAGACCCTGGTCATCATATGTGGGTGAAGTCCACTTATGCCATCTACTGGCCATTGTTGGTATTGGATTTTCAAAACTCAAGATTAATCTGCAATCATACATGCAATCATTTTTTTACCTATGAATGTGTTCATGTCAGATATTACGACCCCTGAGACCACACACACACACTATATATATATATATATATATATATATATATATATATATATATATATATTTTTTTTTTTTTTTTTTTTTTTTTTTTTAATTTATTTTTTTCCTTTGCTTTAATCCCTGCAATTATATTCCAGTTTTATAAACAGTATTAATTATATTCCAGAATCTCTTCTCTTAGTTTGTTCCAGATGAGTTCAGTTGAATCTGCAGATCCTGAATGTGTCTCTTTGAAGTCTGACAATTCCAGGATGGAGCCAATCCTATTTCAACATGAATCAAATGGGTAATTCTTATAGAGTACTATTTATGTTCTTCTTCACGTTCCTGTTCTTCTTTTTCTTCTTCTTATTGATAATATTGATGATGATAATAATAGATAAAATGATATTATCTTACCTGTTATTGATTTACTCTTTAGTGATAATTAAATACATCCTAAGATGCTCTGGGACACATCCTCAGTGATGTACCCGAGATCATCAGATGTTTCGGGTCTTTCAACATCATACGTCCTCCCTCAGGCGACCCAGTCTGGGTTGATCAGGCCCCGACTTGTGTCCCAGTATCGTTGCGCTACAGATTGTTCCTCCTGATCCACAGGCATCTGGAGGCTCTCTCTGCTGCCTCCATGGTGGTCTTGATGGCTCTTCTTTTTGTAGCCTCAGTGATGCTGAGTAGTGAGAACACTTTGCACACAGAGCGGATCCTCTATACCAGGGGTTCTCAAACTTTTTTGGCCCAGGTCCCCCTTGGAGGGGTGAAATTTTTCCATGTCCCCCCTCATCCTCGTGATACTGAAAATGATAAAAAAAAAACACTTCAACAATGATTATTATGAAACAATGATAACCTTTTTTAATAGTGCTTTTGTGCAAACCAGTGAAATGTTCAGGTATTATAATATAACTGAGCACTTCAGAAACAACAATTTTAAATAATTTTAAAATAATAAACGGAACAAAAGACACACAAAACCGTGTGTGTGTGTGTGACAGACAGACAGACAGACAGACAGACAGACAGAGACTTAATGAGAGGGATGAGCTTGTCAAACTCAATATAACTATCAATGTACTTTCTCTTTTTAGGGTTAGGGCGTTTGTTTTTGTCATTTTCATTTTCATTGTCATTTCTTTTACCACTTCTTGAGGAACTTGGCGGACACAAAAATCGATCCATGTTCGCTGCAGGGTGGCTAAAAATAGCCTGTGACTCGCTCCGTCTCAATTTAGTCAAGCTGGCGTCAAACAGCGCTGTTACTTCCGCCCGCTCGCTACAAAATAAAACTTCCGCATTTCAAAATAAAACAGCAAAAAAAACAAAAACAAAACTGTGAATAATTTCACGTACCCCCTGGACATGCATCACGTCCCCCTAGGGGTCCGCGGACCCCAGTTTGAGAACCGTGGCTCTACACCCCACCTTGATTGGCTCACACCGCGCTCTCCAGCCTCCCCTTTGACATTACTCAATCAGCTCCTGGTATTTTGCCCGCTTCTGCTCCGTTATAGAGTATAGAGTAGATTGATTATATTCCAGAATCTCTTCTTTTAGTTTGTTCCAGATGAGTTCAGTTGAATCTGCAGATCCTGAATGTGTCTCTTTGAAGTCTGACAATTCCAGGATGGAGCCAATCCTATTTCAACATGAATCAAATGGGTAATTCTTATAGAGTACTATTTATGTTCTTCTTCTCGTTCCTGTTCTTCTTTTTCTTCTTCTTATTGATAATATTGATGATGATAATAATAGATAAAATGATATGATCTTATCTGTTATTGATTTACTCTTTAGTTATAGAGTACATTGATTATATTCCAGAATCTCTTCTTTTAGTTTGTTCCAGATGAGTTCAGTTGAATCTGCAGATCCTGAATGTGTCTCTTTGAAGTCTGATGATTCCAGGATGGAGCCAATCCTATTTCAACATGAATCAAATGGGTAATTCTTAAATTTATGCATTTAAAAAAAAAAAAAAAGTTTGTGTTGACACAGGACAGACATAACCTACGCTATTTAAACTATGACTACTAAATTATTTATTTTTCATAGTAATGGTTATGGTTGAAGGAAGACAAAACTTTGAGACCATTTTAACTATTTCTGATGTTCATTCAATTTCTAGTAGATTCTATTTATATAGTGCCAAATAATAACTAATAATAACTAAAGTAATCTCATGACACTTTACATTTAGAGTTATTCTAAACCAGACTTTTAAGACAGTTATCATGAACCCAATTATATAATTATTTTGGTTTAAAGTCAGCCTCAAAGAGTTCCCATGTTGTCAGCATCATTGAGGTTAGTGGCTCTACTACCAAGGTGACAGTATCTGATAGGGTGCGACGAGACACTCGGCTCATGAGATGAGACACGAGATTGAGACGAGACAAGATTTTAAGAAACTAAATTACAAATTATATGAATGGACAAGAGACTTTTATTTAAGTGCGTTTTATAACTCTGTAAGTGTTAACTTTTAATGAACTTCTTAATGAAATTAAAACTAAAATAAAATGTTATAAAAGTTTAAATAAATAAAATTATATACTTCTCCTTTTTCAAAATCAAATCTGGCGCTTGACTGTGGAAGTTCAGGTCCGAATGTGTTGAGGTCCGAATGAGGAAATGCACCCCCCATGCCAGGTGCATTTCCTCCACAGCGGCATGCAGCGTCCAGCTCTGGCCTTTACAGAACCCTCCGCCCCGGACTTCGCCACTTCCTGGATTCCAACCTCATCGCCAGGGCAGGGATCGGCCCACGTACAACAGGTGCCAGGGGTCAGCTGTGATGTAGGGAACCCACTGAGCCATCTTGAAAAAACAGGAGTCTAATGCACACTCGAGTTAGAGGGTCTCCCAGAAACCCCACATGGCTGGTGCACACCGGCTAAGGGGGGACCCCAGCCCCTGGGGCCTGGACGCACACAGGCAGCAAAATCAGTGGAACATAACAAAACCAATGTCCAAAACCAGAGAGAGAGGGGGGGGGTTCCCCAGCAAATCGCACCCAGGTAATACCCGTATTTTCGGACGTCATTCTGGCTGCTTGCTGGATAAAAAATCTCGCGAGGCAGAATTTTAACGAAACGAGAAATGTCACCAAATTACTCTTCTTGAACTTGGAGAGACAGAATCGGTGGTTGGTCAGAGAAGTGAGGCTGGAAAAAGACAAAATTACAGGAAATATGTTTCCTTCAGAGGTTATATGATGTTATCAGAAGTGGTGACTCAGACGTGATGGTTTGTATTTGTAAAACTCTACATATATATATATATATATATATATATATATATATATATATATATATATATAAAATAGTCAAAATGAATCATCTCTAGCTTTCATTTTAAACATGTTTTTAGTTTGTGGGACTGCATCTTATCACTGCTCCTGCAATGTGCACTCCCCCTCCCGCCCACAGTGAGCTTTTAAAATTTGTCCCGCGCCGCACTGCTTTGCATTGGGTCCCTTGGGACACCCGCGGGAGTGCAGGGATGTAGTTGGAAAGTGTATAATAAATACTTAATGCATTCCTGTGTTGACCTGCAGACAGTGGATTGCAGTGACGTCCAGCTGTTCATCGTGTCAGAAGACTTTACAGGATCCTGTCCATTTATTCTGTGGTCATTCATCGTGCAGACAGTGTGTCACCTCAGAGGGAGACGACTCTGATTCATCAGTACATGACTGCTGCCCTGAGTGTGGAAAGAAAAGCAGAAGATCACCTGAACACCAGACTGACACTGACACTGACACACGTGAGTTCAAATGATTTTTTTCTGGATTATTTGTTCTAAAAAAAAGGGCAGATCCAGCAGTGACACTGGGACAGTAAGTTCTGTGGAAATTAAATACCATGTCCATGTTTAATACATGTATGAATAAGCCTCACTAAGTGCTTTCACATGACACGTTACACGAAGTAAAAAAAGCTAATATCCAATATGTTGGCTGATATATGAAATAAGAATATTGATCAACACAGAATATATTAATCTTGCATTACAACATTTTGCAGATGTGGATTAACAGTCATAGAAAGGAGGCAGGGGATATTCTTTTTGGTTTGTTTGTTTGTTATCACTTTTACATGTAACCTATTGGTTGAGTTCATATCACATTTGGTTTATAGATTGCCACTGACCCAGAATAGATCTGTTTACATTTTGGAAAAAGTTAGCATAGCTGCGCCATCCCTATTTATTACATGTATGGGTCTAGTGGTGCTTCATAGTCAGAGGAGGCGGGACTAAAAGGTTGTCTTTCAAATCCTCTGTATGCAATAGGACGGTACTACAACCAATCAGCGTAATCTTTCAGATGATGTAGTTAGAGCGCCGGAAAGTTGACGGAGGAGTCCGGAGAAAGTTAGGAATGACTAAATAAAATGGTGGATTATGGAGCTGAACGACTGTTGTCACTTCTGTAAAAATAATTTAAAGATTGCTGACGTTTTCTCACATTCTTCACTCATCTTTGATAAAAAAGGAAATCACCACCCATTGTTCTTCTTCTATAGTTGTTACCGGTTGTTTCTCTCTGAATCGTTGCAGCATCACTTTGTTACGCCCGCCCTCTGACTCTATACTTCACTGTGATTCGTCAGGAAGTTTCAGGGAAATTTAGCCAAAAGTTACATTGAGCGAAACTCGACTACTACGGTAGCACATTAGATTTGTTGTTACTAGGGACATTTAGCACGGCTAAGCTAGGAAAAATTAGGTCAACGATCAAATTTCGTATAAATTTTTCCCCCATTTACTGAAATTTGTGAAATTTGTCTGGCTATGGTGACATCAGCCGAGCACCACTTCTTTTATGTTGATTATATCTTTTGATTCTGATATGTTATATATTGATATGTTATTTATGCAGGTTGCAGTAAATTATTACAGATGGAAAAACAGAACTATATCATCTTGTTTTTGAATTTAGCTAATTTGTCACTTGTCACACAGATATTTTCTCACATCTCCTTTTTACTTGTTGTGCTTTTGAATGTTACAGGGCTCATCCAGCTGCAGAATGTGATAAAGGAACACAAAAAATACATGCAAAATAAATTTCAAATGACATGTGAAGGTAACAGTGACAAAGCAAGTCTTCTGAACGACATCTACACACCACTGTACATCACCACAGGAAAGAGTGAAGGTCCACATGAGGAGCATGACTTCACACACCTCCAACATAAATGGAAACAACAACAATCTGAAGAACCGAGTGTGACAGTTAGTAGCCTCTTTAGACTTTTGTCTGAGAAACTATGTCGAACAGTCTTAACAAATGGAAGCGCAGGCATTGGAAAGTCCTTTGCTGTGCAGAAATTCATTCTTGACTGGACAGAAGGAAAGGAAAACAAAGACATTGATTTTGTTTTCATGCTTCCCTTCCGAGAACTGAACTTGATCAAAGGTCAGAGAAGCTTTCTACAGCTCTTGAAGGAATTCCATCCTGCTCTTAGTGACCTACAAGAAGATTTGGAGAACACCAAGGTGGTTGTGATCCTGGATGGCCTGGATGAAAGCAGAAGTCAGCTGGACTTTAAAAACATGGAGATAGTCACGTCTGTTACTGAAGAAACATCTGTGCCTCATCTCATTACAAACCTCATCAAAGGTAACCTGCTCCCTTCGTCTCTGCTCTGGATAACTTCCCGCCCAGCATCAGCCTATCAGATTCCTCCAAATTATGTTGACATGGTAACAGAGATAAGAGGGTTCAACGACTCACAAAAAGAAGAGTACTTCAGAAAGAGATTTAGTCATAAGTCTGATGATCTTGTAGAAATGATCATTTCCCATGTCAGGTCTTCACAGGTCCTTGACATGATGTGTCACATCCCAATCTTCTGCTGGATTTGTGCTGTGTTATTTGAAGAGATCTTTATAGAAGGTGAAAAACCTCAGGTCCCTCAAACTATGACAGAAATGATGGGACAGTTTGTGTTTGTACAGACGAAACGCAGCAGCAGAAAGTACAACAAGAGTCCAGAGAAAGATGCACAAAAGCTACTGAAGACACAGAGAGAATTTATCCTCAAACTCGGCAAGCTTGCATTCATTCATCTGCAGAACAACAATCTCATCTTCTATGACGAAGACCTGGAAGAATGTGGCATCATCCCCAAAGAAGAAAATGTTTACTCTGGATTTTGCAACAGTTTTCTGAGGAATGAAGACATTTTCTCTCAAAGAAAGGCCTTTTATTTTGTGCACCTGACCATTCAGGAGTTCTTCGCAGCGATTTACGTCTATGACTGTTTCACAAGCAACAACACGAAAGACCTAAGCAGCTTCCTCGACCTGAAGCAGACGGATCATTCATTGTTGGATCTTCTGAAGATGACCACAGACAAAATCCTGAAGAAGAAGAATGGCCACCTCGCTTACTTCCTACGATTCCTCCTAGGCCTCATGATGGAATTCAACAGGCAGAATCTTAAGGGTCTGTTGACAACTCCAGACCCCAGCCAAGATACCATTAAAAAAATCTTGATGTATTTGAAAACCATCCGAAGCAAGGACTTTTCTCCTGACAGCTGGGTCCATCTGTTCCAAACCTTGGTCGAGATGGGAGACAACAAGATTAAAGACATTATCCAGGAGTATCTTAAGTCAAAAGATCGTCCAAGCACAGACCTGACGGTCCTACACTGTTCCGCATTAGCATTCATGATAGAGACGTCAAAGAATGATGTGGATGTGTTGGACTTAAAGAGTTACAACACATCTGACGAGGGGAGAAGGAGACTGATACCAGCGGTGAGGAGCAGCAGAAAGGCCATGTAAGTTTTTATAGTACATCAAATACTATGCTGTACTCAAGCACATTTATAAACACAGGTCAGATTATCATGGGAGATAGTTTAGAGGAGGTGAAAAGGTCAAACTATTGTAGGAGGTTCAGAAGATGTTGCCAGTAAAGCACATTATCCAATGAACATCTCAAGTATTTCTTGTTTGTCCACCCCTAGGCTTGATGACTGTAAAGTGACTGCAGAGTGGGTGAACCATCTGGTTGGTGTTCTCAAGTTCCCCTACTCACCTCTAAGAGAACTTGACCTGAGCAACAATGATCTGAAAGATTCAGGAGTTCAGCTACTCTGCAAAGGACTGTCAAGTCAGAGCTGCAAAGTTGAGATCCTGAGGTACCGAGATAACTGGATGTTTATAAATACACAGAAATAAAACATTACATTTGTTGACTGTCCTCCCAACAGTTGTTTCATTCTTCATTATTGACCAAATATTATTTCATACTTGAACCTTATGTTATGTAGCAAAACCAGAACCAGTGACTGACCTCTGGAGTGAACATGGACCATTGAATTTATTCTATGTGGGAATTGTTATTGAATATCCCTGGTTCAGGTTCTTATTCTGCAATAATGCATTAGATTAATAAAAGGGAATTGTTTTTGTTACAGAAACTGGCAAGAATCTAACCCTGCTTGGGGAGGGAAACTAAACCCAACATCATGTCTTCTCAGGTTGTCTGGTTGCCTGGTTACAGAAGAAGGCTGTGGTTTTCTGGTCTCTGCTCTACAGTCCAATCCTTCCTACATGACTCAGTTAGACCTGAGCTACAACAGTCTAGGAGACTCAGGAAAGGACAAACTTATGAGGCTTGTGGACAACACTCTCTACAAACTCAACAGACTCCAGTAATTTTTGTTTTTTAAAGTTGTGCATTTTAACACTCGTAAACTCTTTTTAGAGAGTAAACAAGTTGCTGTCTTCACAGCTTTGACCATGATGGAGCACATCGAATGAAACCAGGACTCAAGAAATGTAAGTATCCGTAACAGCAGCAAAGACATCTTAATGAATTCAACGACATTTGAACATACAGCTATAAAATGTAATAGTTCCGTGTAATTTATCGTATTATTTTAATTAGAAGATTCATCTTAAAAGACAAATGACAATGTGGTTGTTCAGTTCTCCCACCACAGGTGTAAAGGTTTACGGTGCTGCGGGATCTGGATGCTCCTTTAGCATTTTAGCAAACTGTTTTAGTAAGGCCTCTAAAGATAACAAATTGGGTGTTTCAAAAGCAGGATGTGGAACACACCTTGATTTAGAGACATTCACTCCCTTTGAAAAAAGGCTCTTATTTCCAAGTTCTAATATGCATTTCTTCAGTAATCTGTATTATAGCACTGTACTGTACAATACTGTATACTGAAATATACAGTAGTTTAAAAGAGTCTGTGTGTTCCAGATGCCTCTGAGCTCACATGGGACCCCAGCACAGCACACAAAGACCTCCGTGTGTCCGAGGACAAGAGAAAAGTCACCCACATGGAAAAGGTCCAGCACCAGGAAAAGTCTGATCAATGGCCACAGGTTCTGTGTCACCAAGGACTGAACGAGCGCTGGTACTGGGAGATGGAGGTGACGGAACCATTTAATGTCGGGGTAACATACAAAGGGACTGAATGCAAGTTGGATCAAAGTGAAAAGTCTTGGAGTTTGAATTGTTCCAACGATGGTTGTTATGTTTGTCACTCCAATGAAAGAGTCAATGTCTCGTCCCTCTGTTCTCGCTCCAGTCGAGTAGCGGTCTACCTGGACTGGGCAGGTGGTACTGTGTCCTTTTACAGAGTTTTTTCTGACAGTCTGGTCTGCCTCCATACCTTCAAAAACGTCTTCACTGAAGACCTGTACCCTGCTGTCGAACTGCAGGCCAATGCCTCTGCCTTGTTATGTTAGCTAACATGAGGGGCTTTCTGACCCTAGTTAATATGCTAATACGTGTCAGAAGAACAATCCTTTTAATTTGTGCTCACATAGTAATGACAGTCTAACACTTAATGATATGAGAGTAAAACACATGAAGGAAGATAAGAGGAGTTACAAGTGTTATGTTAATGGAAAAAAATGTTCTAACAAACAGTACCGTGTTCAATAATCAACTAATATTATACTGCTTTTCCACCACATGGTCCCAGCTCAACTCACCTCGGTATTCATGGAGACTATTTCCATTATAGTATAGTATTGACTTCACAGTACCTTGCTGTTGTAGCGATACAACACATTACGTCTCTGTCATTTTCTCAGGAGTTTCTGATAATCTTATCCATTGCATGTTGTCTTTTTACATTGACCAGGAAGGACTGAATTTCCTCAACCAAGTATTAGGGTACCATTTGACATATCACAAGAACATATCAAATGAAATTTAAAGTTTGCTTGGTCTGTCTATGTCCAAGGTCGGTCATTCAGCCGTACCGGTGCGTCTACAGTATTTATTAAGCTGGTATTTTTTTCATGTAAACAGAAGGTCATACAGGTTAAACTATTAAGTATTAATGAAGGAAAGTACTAAATACTACAGAAGGAAAATACTAAATAGGAAACTATTAAATACTACATAAGGGAGCTACTACTTTTTTTTCTCTAAATGTTTCCAAAATTTCCTGCCCATACCCACAAAACTGAGTACTGTGACCCAAACAAACCTATTTTCTACACAGTACCTAAATTTTAAAGGCTTTATTTTTAGATACTTTTGAAACTTTTCAGATTTTTTTTTCTTGTTAAATAAGATTCAAAAATCTTTATTGTCATTATGCAAGGCACAACGAAATTTCGTCCAACAGCTCTTGGCATGGAAACACACATAAATAAATTAGACAATTCCCACAAGTGGAAATTGTGGAAAGGGCTCGGGGTTCGGTGCTGGGCCACGTTGCCACTTCTGAGGCTGACGGCTACATTTATGTGTAGAGGAGAAAGGGGTTGAATATTAAAAGGTTAAATGAAGGCTCTAGTTAAATGTATAGCAGAGTAGTAGTGTGTACAAGTAGGCAACTTTTGTATTTTTCACATTCAGTGCTCCATTCATTTCATATGGAGATTTTGTTTTTCACATTTTTTATCACATTAATAGGTAATATTTGTAGTAGGGGTAGTAGTAGTAGTATTATTTGCAGTACTAGTAGTATTACAGTATATTTGTAGTATTTGTTAGTAGCTCTACAGATACATATATATGTATCTGTATATAACTACATATAACTACCGTTCAACAGTTTGGGGTCACATTGAAATGTCCTTATTTTTGAAGGAAAAGCACTGTACTTTTCAATGAAGATAACTTTAAACTAGTCTTAACTTTAAGGAAATACACTACACATTGCTAATGTGGTAAATGACTATTCTAGCTGCAAATGTCTGGTTTTTGGTGCAATATCTACATAGGTGTATAGAGGCCTATTTCCAGCCACTATCACTCCAGTGTTCTAATGGTGAAATATTTCACTCTCACATTCACACCTATGGCCAATTTTAGATTAACCAATTAACCTATCAGTGCATGTGTTTGGATGGTGGGAGGAAACCGGAGTGCCCGGCGAAAACCCACGGGGAGGACATGCAAACTCCACACAGAAAGGTCTGGTACGGGATTCGAACCAGGGTCCTTCTTGCTGTGAGGCACGAGTGCTAACCACTGCACCACCGTGCTAACCACTGCACCACCGTGCTAACCACTGCACCACCGTGCTAACCACTGCACCACCGTGCTAACCACTGCACCACCGTGCTAACCACTGCACCACCGTGCTAACCACTGCACCACCGTGCTAACCACTGCACCACCGTGCCGCCCACGAAAGCAAATTTTGATGTAAAATCTTATTTCAAATACAAATCATTATTTCTAACCTTGTTAATGTATTGACTATTTTCTATTCATTTCACAACGTATGGTGGTGAATAAGTGTGACTTTTCATGGAAAACACTAAATTGTTTGGTTGACCCCAACCTTTTGAACAGTAGTGTGTATGTATATATATATATATATATATATATATGTGTGTGTGTGTGTGTGTGTGTGTGTGTAACTATATAGCATTTTAATATTGAGTCAGGGAGAGAATGAGCGAAATGTACTGTACTATGAGCTGTTGTCATGCATTAGTTTAATAGTGCGGTGTTGTGTCACAGCCAGTCTAATAGTGTTACTTTAATTGCTGTGAGGAAATTACAAAAGGTTTTTGGAGGGGGAAAAAAACAAAAAATGTGCCTCCGTGGTGCTGGAAGTGGCCTGGATGCTGTGGAATATTCCCGTTCTGAAATCCTGACCCAGTCCGGGCCCGGGGAAAACAGTAAATAATTGGGGAAAACAAAATTGATCATGGGTGGCAGGAGGATCTGAGGAACAAGTACATGTTACATTTTTATGTCTGTACTGTGAAAAATAAACAAGCTATGGCAATTTAAATAACACTAAACTCAACATGTGACTAAGGAGAATTATTTTTAGAATGACTCTCTATGGACACAAAGCCATGACGTCGTCCCAAACAGGTTCCTGTCGTTTCACTTTAAAAAGAGCTAGATCATCAAACTTCATTTACTAAAGGTATATGTGTCATCTGGAAAAATAACTCATTAATTACTATGACTCATGTCTCCATAAGCACTTGAAAGCTACTTAATGTCACACTTTCTAAACTTTTCTGTCTGCATGTTTAGTACAGTACACTTTTTTAAAATGGTGTTTGTGTTTCTTAGATTTTATCAAGTATAATCAAAGAAAACAAATGTGAAGCTATAAACGCAAAGTCAATAAAAACCGCAACACATTTGAACATTTTGTTTTGTTTTTCCTATTTATGTCTGTCTGTCTGTAAGTATGTCTGTCTGTCTGTCTGTCTTGTCTGGTGTTTGTCACAAACAAACCCCATCAGAATTGCTTGAGAATTGGGTGTTTTATTATAGCTTTAATTATATAAGTTCATCATTCATCTATGGAAGTAATGAACTGTAGGAGCGAATGGCCCCAATCCAATATGGCCGCCCTGCAGGGACGCCGCTCGACTGCGCGGCCGCAGTCAATGAGGCGTCTATGTGTATGTGATATGACACCAATTGTCTCTGTCATCATATCTTCAGGTCTTAGGGTGACCCTCTTAGTTTCCTGAAACATGATATAGGTTTCCATCTTCGTCACTGCGGGTCAAAGGTCATTTCTGATTTACTCAACTTGCTTCAGGTCAAAATTGGTTAAAATGGAAAAATGTTATCTGTTTTTTTTTTTTTTTACATTATTCCTTCTAAACACAAAAAGGAAAAATGTAAAACTGCATCATTTATCTGTTTTTCATTTTGGTTTTGGAAACAAATAATGAAGAAACAAGTTGTTTCATTCTATTACTTTTTGGTTTTATTTTGAAAAATGAATGAATGATACATGGGTTGAACAGCCTTGTCATATTAGATCCAATGGTTCAGTGGTTTGTCTGACAGTGGAAGGGCGGGGTAGGCTCCTGGTCTCGGGTCCCAGCTGTCACCCCCACCCACTGAGGGGAGGGGGGGGGGGCTTTTATTTCATCTGTTCAGCACAAACACTGGGATTTGTCTCTTTATATATTATTCCTTATTAATAAAACAAATCATCACTGCTGTCATATTCCATCTGTCTTTATTAAATATATTCTGTTTTTAATCCATCCATTGCAGAGGTTTGTTTTCCTTTGTTTCCTTTCCCTTTTCTTTACAAGATATTTGACTAGTTCAAGAAGATGATGAATTCAAAGTAAATGTTTTTATAATTGTACATTTATTTAATATAGATATAACTACTGATGAACTTTTACTAAAGACAATGTTTGCCACATACAGTATATGTTTCTGTTGTTGAAATTTAAATTCTGACTTTTTATAGAATTGTTCAGATTTTTTAAATTTTCATGATTATGACTTTTTATGTCATTTTTAAAATCTCATTGACATTTTATTTAGATGTTTTTTATTTCATACATAAGACTTTATATGTTATGACTTTTTTCAATCCCATGTTTTTTTCATCTCACAATTTAAATATTTTATCTAATAATTTTGACTTTTTAATGTGATTATTACTTTTTATCACATAATGATGACTTATCTCATACTTTTATTTTATTTTATTTGGGTTGACACCCCTGATATAAGTGAATAGTAAATGATTAAAGTCAATAAAGAGAATTAACAGGACAAAACACAAAAAAAAGGAGTTAGGGTTAGGAGAGAAGTAGAGAATAAAGAGCTAAACAAAGAGCAGAGAGAGGGAGTGCAGGGCTTGGCTTTACTCCACATGAGGAGCTTTTAAATCTCATAATTTCAACATTTTATTTCATTATTATGACTTTAAATGCCATTGTTATAACTTTTTAAAAATCTCATTATTTGACTTTCTATCTCAGAACTTAAACTTTTTTGTTTTTAGCTCATTTTCACTTTTTAATATAATTATGACGTGTTTATTCTCATAATTTCAAATGTTTCTCATAATTATAACTTACTTTTAACTTATATATTTTTTTCACATAGCTTTTTTATCTAATAATTTCAACCTTTTTATGTATTATTACTTTTTTATCACATAATTATGACTTATCTCATAATTGTATTAATTTTGTTTTCATGTTTGACGCCCATGATGTAGATGAATAATAAATATTTTAATTCAATAAAAGAAATTAACAGGACAAAAGACAAAAAGGGAATGAGTGAAGTAGTGAGAGAGAGAGAGAGAGAGAGAGAGAGAGAGAGAGAGAGAGAGAGGTAAACAAAGAACAGCGGGAGCGAGGGGCGTGGCTTAGTCATCACGTACAGCCGTGAACACGAGGGGGAGGGGTCAGGAGGAGGGGGTGCACAGCCGGTCTCCTCTCTCTCTCTCTTTCTCTCTCTCTGTTTCTCTGTTTCAAATCTCTCTCTCTCTCTCTCTCTCTCTCTCTCTCTCTCTCTCCCCCCCCCTCTCTCTCTCTCCCCCTCTCTCTCTCTCTGCAGCGGCCATGCTGCTGCTGTCCGCCTGTCTATCTCGGTGTCTCCCGGTCTCACGCCGGTACAACCTGCCTCTGCCTCTTCCGCTCGTGCTGCTGCTGCATCCCTGTATCCCGGCTCTGTGGCTCGGCACGGAATAGAACGCCTCGGCTCAGTGCTAGTGGTGCAGAAGGAGGACTAGGAGCGGAACACAGCACCGGTAAAGAGAGGAAAAAAGGCTCCTTAGCAACAAACCGGTTTAACGGCATTATTGGTAGGTACCCCCTCCCTCTTCTTCATCTTCCTCCTCCTCCTCTTCCTCAGTGTGCGTGTGTTTGAATGGCGCTGTCAGATCAGCTCAGCTCATCGGTGTTTGGGCGGAAAGATGGACACAGTCCATTCATTAATCACACCCTTTCACATTAAAACACCACAGGTTTGACTCCTCTGTGAGCAGCAGTGTCTGTCTGACTGTCTGACTGTCTGTCTGACTGTCTGCGCGCGCGTGTATGTTTTTTTTTTTTTTTTTTCAGGCTCATTTAATTTGAAAGTCCTTCACACAGGCCTTGGAGGAATGAATGTACCGACAATAAGGTGGTTGTGTTTGAAACCATCCACTTTGCATGTTTGATTTGACTGGAATATAAAATAAACCCAGGTGTGTTTCCAAAAGCTCCAGGAAGCACATGTGTTAGTGAAGCTGAGAAAAAGCCTGTGTGCATGAAATACACGTCTGATTTTATTTTATTTACGTTTACGTTACTTTATTTAATTTTGTATTCTATTGTTTTTGGTTCATTTTGTGTCTGTCCTGTCTCAGCTACTTTAAGAAAAGAAAAAAAAACTAGTATTGGATCAATTTCCAGGAAATTTCCAGGATAGGTGCGAGGTGAGGTCAAGAGTGGATCCTATTAAATTTTGGTGAATGTAGGTCAAAGGTCACTAAAATGTGTTTTAACAATGGTAAATGGACTGTACTTACATAGCCCATTTTATACACCAGTGGGCCGGTGCCACTTTACAGTTCCTCACATTCACACACTCATACACCAGTCCACGGCTCCTGCCTGACCCTACTGGGAGCAAGTTAGGGTTCAGTGTCTTGCCCAAGGACACTTCCACATGTGGACAGCCAGAGGCGGGACACAAACTGCCAACCCCTCGATCATTGGATGATCCGCTGTACCAACTGAACCACAGCCGCCCAATCATTGATCAGAGATCGGGCCAATCAGGAATTACCTTTTTATTCCCGTATACTGTTTAACATGTAGCTTCTTTTTGTTCTTACTGTAAATGCATTGACATCAGAACCTTGAAGGATAAATTTGAAGACTCTGCCACAAGACTATGCCAGAAAAATCACGATTACATTTTTTCTCAAAATCTTTCAGCCCTTATGTCCTGCTAACCATGTGATTGTCATGTCTTTTATTTTCAGGGATAGAGGGTTGGTGAGAACCAGAGGAGACTAAATGGACCAGATTACCAGGACTGGAACCACAGGATCAGGGTTGAACATGGACTACTGGGACTGAACGGCCTACACAGGATTAACCACTGGGTCATACTGGGAATCAACCTTCCAAACATAGGACTGGATTTCTTAGACCTGCTGAGTGGGTCTAAGTTCATTTTAACAAACGAACCCCCCCCCACCTCCCTGATGCTTAAACTTGAAGCTCAGTCTCATTTTTCGTAGTCGAATTTTCACGACTCAATAGTTCTCATCAGCAGCAACGTCGTTATCAAAGAACACTCTGGAACTGAGTCACTAAAGATGAACAGACGATCACTCCTGAACTGTGTGAGTTTCAGATGTGATAAATGTCAAGATTGTGTTTGGCCACATGAACGTCAAAGTGCCCTTGAGCCGAAACCCTGACCCCTGCTAGTCTTTTTTAAAATTCTGTGGATTATCAACCTCTGCCTTTAAAATGTTTGATGCTTGAAGAAAAGAGCAGTTTGAGGTAACAACTGATGCAAAAGTGGATGTCCGACCTCCATCTGTCTTTACTTTTATTGGGATTCTACCTGGATGTTATGGAAACGGCAGCTGCTTTAAAGGAATTGCATCCAGATTCGAAAAGAAAAACAGACATTTCTATGTTCAAAATATAAGAGAAAGACACGAAAGCAATCATCTGAGCATCTGCTGGATCTACGTTTGGTTTGGTTCATAATGAGGTCTTGTACCAAAAAAACAAACTACTGGTTATTTATTCATTGAACAGTCGGATTACACTTCACTTTACGGAATCAACAATTTTCTTTAGCTTTTATTGTCTCCGTAGCTGGATAGACTTTGGCGGAAGATGAATTTACTGTAGCCGTGGTTCTGCTGGACATTCCTGGACCATTTACCATCATGTCTCTGACTAATAAGACTCTCGAGTTGGAGCATTTCGACGAACGCGACAAGATTCGTCGAGGACGCTCCCCTCGAACCAAGAGAGATGACTCTACCAGTAGCACTGGAGGTGGGGGGTCCGGCCCCAGTTCCAGGGGTAGTAGCCTGGTCCCTAGCCCTGCCCACAGCGCCAACTGCAGCTACTACCGGACCCGCACGTTGCAGGCGCTCACCTCTGAGAAACGGGCCAAAAAGGTCCGCTTCTACCGGAATGGCGACCGGTACTTCAAGGGTCTGGTGTACGCGGTGTCCAGTGATCGGTTTCGCTCTTATGATGGGCTGTTGATGGAGCTGACGCGCTCTTTGGCGGATAACTTACATCTGCCGCAAGGTGTCCGCACGATCTACACCATAGACGGCAGCAAGAAGATCACAAGTATGGACGAGCTGGTGGAAGGTGAGACTTTTTAGACCAGACATGTCCAAAGTATTCCACAAAGAGCCGGTGTGGCTGCAGGTTTTTGTTCCAACAGAGCAACAACACACCAGATTTAACTCAATTAATCAACTGATCTCAGTCTTCAGGGAGTCGATTGGTCGAACTGTGTACCAGGGCCTTAACGACTTCAGCTTTTTTCTCGTCGACTCATCCGTCAATAAAGTCGAAGTCTAGTCGACGTGTCGTGATGACGTCATCACATTGTCAGCGGAGAACCAACAACAACTGGTTCATTGCTGGGAGAGGGGGGGGGGGTAACATGCGACTTGTTCAAATTTAAGTCGACTTCTGATACATGAGTCAACATTTTAGTTAATGCCCTACAATGTACTGTTTGTTGGTTGGAACAAAAACCTGCAGCCACACCGGCCCTTTGTGGAATAGTTTGGACATGCTTGCTTTAGACCATTGGTGTCCAAACCTCGTCCCAATAGAACCACTATCATGCATCCTTTCAGTTTGATTATTTCAATAAAATAGTTCTTATGCAGCTGCGAAATAATTCTTATCTGGGCCGCTGGACTTTGAAACAGCAGAAGCTCATTGTCTGTTTACATCATAAAGTTTGTAAAAAGAATTATGTAAATTCTGTCTCCGTTCCTTTTCTATAAAATGCAATCCAAGTAGGCGTCTTTTCCAGGTGTGTGGTTCATAGCAAGATAACTAAAAAAGCTGTGGATGGATTTAGCTGAAAATTTCAGGAAATGTTGATACTGACACAAGGAACAAGTGATACAAGTGTGGTGGTGATTGGGGGCGGGGGGCTTAGAGTGCTTTAATAGTTTTTAATAAAATAATTCAAAATTAAAGCCATTTCCTTCGTGTTTCTATGGGAAACAGCTCTATTCTGCTTTAGTTAATTTGGCTTCTGATCGGACAGAATGATCGCTTAACATCTGGACGTCTACTGGAAGAAATTACACTTCCTGTTTTGTGTTAGTTTCAAATAGCAACACGTTAGACCCCATACTACATGTGATTTTAGCATTTATTTTTGTAATAATTACGAAGTAGCAGCTTGACGAATTATCGAATTCTGAATAAAAGTGGAATAAACCAGTGACTTTATTCAGAATAATCATTTACACTGGAATTACCGGTAGGTGTTTATATGGTTATCTTAAAGAGGAATTAACCTTTATTCTGAATTAAACAGGAATAAAAACTCTTTGTGTAAACAGGCCCGTTATGAATCTTTCCAAGACTTTTAGAGAATGAGTCGTGGCTGCATCTGGAGAATAATCTGTTGATGCACTGGAGTTGTATATTTGTGACAGTAGACGTTAAGGGGTGAAGAAATGATCTGCCCCAAAAAGTCCATATCTGTTAATCACTATTTAATATCCACAAACCTTCTGGAGTATCTTTGGTTTTGGTAAATGAGCTACTATTAAATCAAAGGTAAGCAACCACTTCCTGTGTTTTATGCTACTCTTAACATCCAACAGGAAATGCATCTCATTATTGAAGCACAACATGCTTTCAAGGAATTAAACAGTAAAGCACTTTTGTATTTGAGTCATGAATCTTGCAGTGATTTACCGTGGAGCTGAAATGTAAGTGTAGAACAAACATTAGAAGCCAGTGTATCTGTTAAGAGGAAACATTTGTGGAATAATCTGGACCAAAACCTAAAAATGTCTGCTTCAATTTCTGCATTTAAAAGGATCTATAAATCCAATATACCGGTAGTAACAAAATCTAGCATATTATCTAAATAAGTGAATATCTAGTTATAATGTAGAAAAATAATAAACTAATATATTATAATAGATTAATACAGACTATCATGGTTAGGAGATTACATCTATTAAATACTGTATTTGTAGGAAATATTTAAAGTGAATCTAAATATAATTTATATTAAAATGGTTGATTATGCAAATATGGATTGTGTCTCAGGTAACTTAAAAAATAAAACGTAGTAAGGGTGTTGCGACACCCCCACTTCTACAACCAGATGATTTCATACCCTTCACTTTTTCCTGAGGTTATATATTGTATCGTTACTGGAGCCAGGAAATGGAGAGATAGTTGGTCTCACCTACTATTTATTTCAGGATAAACAGTTACTGTCGTCACAATCACACCAAACAAACATCAATAACATTGTGGGGCTGTTACAATATCTATGGTTTAAACTGTTTACTTGCCCTGGCGGTACACCAGCATAAGGAAATGAAGCTCACCTTAGTTCACAGGTAATGTAAACAGGCTCTTCTTTGTGTTTTAGTAAATGGTCATTAACCAGTAAGTAATGAGAAATGTTACTGATGTTAAACTAACTTAACTAAACTATGTCTTGCTTTGTGACATTTACCCTAAGCCAGTAGTTGTCAAACTTTTTTCAGTGATGTACCTCCTTAGAAACATATTTTTAGTCAAGTACCCCTGACGTGGACAAAACAGAGGTACAGTGTCTGTAAAATCAGTGTCTGATTTTTTAAATTCAAACTTATCTTTTTTTTTTTATTTCATAATTTGTTTTTTTTTCTCAGAATTTTAACTCATTTCATAATTTTAACTTTTTATCTCATAATTGTTACTTTTTATCTCATGATTTTGACTTCACTCAATGTGCCTTATAGTCCAGTGTGCCTTATAGTCCAGTGTGCCTTATAGTGCAGAAACTACAGTAGGAGGAGCTCTTTTGGATGTTTGGAGTAGGGGTAGGGAGGGGCAGGTTTTCATTCTTATTGTATTTCTGTCAAAAGTCTTTTTCTTCTTCGAATGAATGTTTAATTGGGGAAAAACACATTTTTGTTATTATTTTCGGCCATATATTACTTTTTTAATATAAAATTTTAATAAGAGATAATAATTTTTATAAGAGAGTGCCTTGGAATTTTTCTTTCGTTTTTGTCTTGCTATTTTCCTATCCAATAGAGCACCTCTGATTATTATTGCTTACTTTGAGTCCAGGTAGCGCTTCTTAAGCAAAATTTTTTAGATAAAAATGTAATTGTTGATGATGGATTCAGAAAATTTCGCTCATGTGCCACAACCTGGAACACCTCCACATTTAAAATGGCTGTGACGCCCCTGGTCTTTAAATCATACATTTTGCAGCTGCTGAAAAATGACTAAATTCAGAGTTTTTGACTTTTGGATGACGAAAATAAATATTTTAATGCAGTTTGGAAAGTGTTTGACAGTTCAGCGTCAATTGAAATGCGATTAAAGATCATTTTTCAAAATAAATTCCAACTTCTTCTCACCGGACTGACTAATGCTGTTGCTCTAATGTTGGTTGGTACATTTCCTTTTAAGCGAAGTGCTCATCGTGCGTCCTCTCTGTCATGTGTCTGAGTAATATCACTTTCCATTAGTATTGATGCGTGACTGGTTGTAAATGTCCACTAATGAGTGTTAGTGCCAGGATGTTGTGCAGCCAGAGACGTTCTAAAAGACAGACGCATCACTCTGCAGCGCTTCCTGAAAATAAGTAATGACAAACAGAGCAGGATGTGACAGCTCCAAGGGGAAAACTGTTCTTTCATGAACTCTCTGTGCCGCCAAAGAGGAATTAAAACGTCCAGGAGAGGATTAGTGCGTCTGCTTTGTGATACTCTAAACTTTTCACACCTAATCTAATCTTCTTTTATTCGTGTGACCAACTGCATGACCTCAATGTCCTATTAACTGGTTAATGTTTGCAGCTCTACTCAAACATAATGGCACAGCTGTTTGACGTAAAAAGATTTGTTTGTGGTGAAAATTTAACGTTAATGTGTTACAAAAATGGAAACACTCACATTACAATGTGTTTACAATATATTGTTTGAGCATTGACATCGCAGTGTACATGTGCGGAATAGTCACATTGCAGGTCCTGCAATTATTATTACCTCCGTCAATAAGGTATTACATTCGAGTCAGTTTGTTTGTTTGTTTGTTTGGCTGTCAGCAGGATTACGCAAAAGGTTCTGAATGGATTTTGATGAAACTTTCAATGAATGAATGATAGATAATGGGTCAAGGAAGAACCCATTAGATTATGAACAATGAAGGTCAAATGTCAAGGTCACACTAAAGGGCAACAGCTGAAACACATAAGTGGTAATATCTCAGGATTCAGACAAAGTGGAAATTTCAGTAGATTGCAGTTTTTTTAATTTGCATATAAATACAGAGAAATATGAAGAGACTATCAGAAGGACAAAGCAAATCCCATGTGATGATGCATTTAGAGGAAAAGGATGGAGCTGAGAAGTGAAGTTAGAAAAATTAAATGAGAAAATAAGGATATTTGTTTAATTTTTGTGTGCACTCCAAATGTCCCATGAACCCACTCATGTTCTGAAACTACACTACACTTCTGTAGAAAACTGTAAAAAAAAATAGCTGCTCCAATTTGAACCAACACTAGTGCTAGTTTATTCTGTCAGAAAAAAATAGATTCAAACTAAATCCTCAGTGAACAGGATAAATCCCATAATAAACTAAATATTTCTGTCCACAGTCAAAGCCTGTGTCACGTGTCAGTTCTTCTATCAGATATACCCAAAGTCCCAGGGGTCAATCATGGCCCGCAGTAAGAATTCATACTGGCCTGCAGCTTCAGTTTTAGAATGTATTATTTATGTCCCGCTCAAAACTGTACAACACAATAAATAAATAATAAAAGTTTCAAAATGCAGTTCCTCCTTTGGCCTGATGGTGGCAGCACCAGTTAACTCTATCTGACTTTGACTTCAACCCTTCTCATTAATGGCGCCTGTAAATAAAAAGAGAAAAATTGACAGTGAGGGTCGTCACTTCCAGGACAGACGGTAATTACAATATGTTTTAGCTGAAAATTAAGACTCTTATGTTTGTCTAATTTGTCCAGAAACTGTTGCCTTGTTTAACGAATTCAACGTAAAAAGACACTACGCGACAAAACATGCTAACATACAACAAGCTAACAGGAACTGAGCGTGAGCCCGTGAGTGAAATTAACCCATCACCATGGTAAACTATAAAGTTGCTATGATAGTTGCCGATAACAGCTAGTGTTATGTATTTGTACATGTATCAGGAAATATTACTGAGAGGGGCTCTGTATCGGAAAGCTAAGTCACGTCTTTCTACTTCCGGTCAATGGGTGCTGAGCTCGCGAAAAATTCGAATGGGAGTGAATGGAGCGAGTCAAGCTAAATTCTGAATCCGCTTAACAAGTGCTCTGAAATTCACATATGATAGCGGTTAATACATATTTGATGTGTCATAGGCAGACCACCAGTTTTTGATTTGAAGCTAACGTGACGTTAGGTTTTATGTGGGCTTAGTAAGACACTACAATGTGTCGCGTGTGGTACGTCACACTCCCATCAGCTGTAGTGTGGAGTCTGTCGTGACGTCACATGTGCGCCAGGCGTGTAGTCCAAAGTATTATTTACTCACAAATTAATCTGCCATTGATTAACAGAAGCAGTTGAAACGCACATCAATAATTGTTATTTATTATGAGGTACAACATGTGTGTGATTCAGGGCATATGACAAACTAGATACGATTTTAGCATTTTATTTCCCATTGAATACCATTCATTAATTTTTCGATCTCAGGCCCCATGAGCCTCCCGGAAGGGGCGTAGAAGAGAAGAGCAAGAGTCATATGTTTTAATCTTAAATGTGAACACACTTTGCATTACTGAGGAATAGATGAGTAATCATTCCTTATACAAGTCATGTTTAACATGAGCATGGGGTTCAGATTTTTATTAACTCCAGATCCTCCACAGTTTCTTTTATGATACTGATTCCACACAGAAAACAAAGACAGAAATGTTTTGGGTTTTTTTCCACATCTGAATGGCTTAGATTTGGTTACACTGACATTTTAAACTATTATATTCTAACAATCAAGATAAAATTGTGCATTTATATGTAATTTTTACTGTTTTACTACTGGTTTTTTGTTTTAAAAATTTGAATCAGATGAATAATGATGATTGATTAATCCTCATTAATGTAGTAATTTGACAACCCTAAATAATAATAATAATAATAATAATAATAATAATAATAATAATAATAATAATAATAATGATAAAAACTTGATTGTCTTCATGCTACCCTGCAGATTAACCATTAAAGCATAATGTATGTCAGTCTCTGCTGCAGCTGCTCACATGCGCAGTGTGGGGCACTTCCTGTTTTACCTTATATGGTAAAAACTGTCCAGGCTTTCTTTCATTCCCACACACCTTTCTCCCTTTTCACCTCATGAACAAACACCATTGTCAAAGCTCCAGAAGGCCTTAGACAAACACCTCTGTGCCTCGTGTTTTATCCTCAGTTCATTTTCAGCACCCACCGCCCTTCCTCCAGGTGTCGTCACATGACCTTGTCACTGCGTGTGCACACTTTCACTCTGCTGTTCAACCAGCTGGACAGGATCTGTTTTAGTGAAACACAGTCCCACACAAAAATGCCATGTATCTGCACAGCAGGACATCAGGTTACAGGTTTCACTCAGGCTGCAGGTGCTGACATAATCCACTATGCTTTCATTTATTTAGTTAGGAGTGACATTTTAGTTTGATTTAAAATGTTAAAAAAGAAACAAAACAGTTGTAGGTTCAGCCCTCTAAGAGTTGCCAAACATGCACTTTTGCTTTATTTTATCAGTGAATTTAATGTATTTTGTTGCTGGAATGATGAAAAAGTACATTTACTTTATATTCAGAGGTGGTCAAAGTACTCGCATTGTGTACTAAAGTTAGAAGTACAGCTACTTGTGTGGAAAAAATACTCTGGTAAAAGTAGAAGTCCTGATTCAACTGCTGTACTGAAGTAAAAGTTTAAAAAGTAAAACTGCATTTTATTTTTATTTTTTTGCCAAGGATGAACTTATACTTATTTCAGGAAAAATAAGAAAAGTTTCAAAAGTATAAAAAAATAAAGCATTTCAATGTAAGTTACTGTGTAGAAAATGTGTTTGATTGGGTCATGGTACTCAGTTGTGTGGGTTTGGACAGAAAATGGGGGGGGTGGGGTCACAACTGAGATAAAAAAGTCAGAAATATCAGATTAAAAAAAGTAATGAATATGAGATTTAAAAAAAAGAATTGAAATTAAGAGATGAACTCAAATTATGAGGTTAAAAGGTCAAAATAAAAAGTCAAAAGCATTTGTTCTTGCTTCTGTAAGTGATTTTTTTGGGATGGGGTCAAAATTCTGACCCCATCCCAAAAAAAATTTGGTCACAGTTGTGTCTATCAGCCTAAACCTACGAAAACATTAACCTTCACCTTTGACCTTCCCACAGGCGAGTGCTACGTCTGCGCCTCCAATGAACCGTACCGCAAAGTCGATTACACTAAGATCTCCGTCCCGAGCTGGAAGCCCGGAGCCAGCAGCGGGACCACCACACCCGGGTCGGCTCGGACCTCCACGGTCTCCACGGGGGCGTCGACCAGCGGCGGCAGCACCGGCAGTGGCGGCGGCTCCAGGGACCGCCCCGAAGGCCGAGAGGGCAGGGAAGGAAGGGAGAGCAAAGACTTCATCAAACCCAAGCTGGTGACGGTGATCCGCAGCGGAGTGAAGCCTCGGAAGGCGGTGAGGATCCTCCTGAACAAGAAGACGGCGCACTCCTTCGATCAGGTGCTGGCCGATATCACCGAGGCCATCAAGCTGGACTCTGGAGCCGTGAAGAGGCTGTACACGCTGGACGGAAAACAGGTCAGATACTGTTTGACTCTGATTTCACTGGCCTAAAAATACGTGAAAAATCTTTCGACATTTGAGATTATTGACATAATTGTAAAGGGCTGGTCTGTAAATCTAAACATTTTTGTGTATTTTTACTTTTTTTTTTTACACTAAGACAAAGGTTTATAGGTTATTATGATAGTATTTTACTGGTCTGGTCACACTGGTCCATAAATAAAGTTTCCAGAATAAAACTAATGAAATGTTCCCACATGTGTGTTAGTGATAAAAAGAAAACTCAAGTCTTAAATGCTTGTTGGCTGAAGTTTCCAAGATGAGTCTGGGGTCAAGATGTGAAATTATTAGAATGAACAAGAGAATAGGTTTTAGTCCAGAGGAATATTGATGTCAGATCTACTTCAAAACACTCAGTACATTTAGTAATTCAAATTATTGCCTTACTCTGATTAAGGAGTTTCCCAGAAGTCTAAGTTTACCTGCACCACAGAGATTTGAGTTATTGAATGAGATACGTTGAACTCCCAGACACTAGGTGGCGCTACATGTCCTTTCATGTTAACATGCTTCCGGTTAGCACCATAGAAGAAGAACAATAAACGAAACAAAAGCAGCAGATTTGAGGCAGACGTAGTAAAATGATACTTTATTTTAATGATTTTAGCCATGTTATTTATTTATTTATTTATTTATTGTTGCTGTCTCTCGTGAGGAAGTCGTCAAATTATGTCCCCATAATATTTACTGATCATTTTATACACGTACATAAACCAGCATATATGTGGAATAACACACCATCATATGTATTAAAAACAGGAACTAACCAGCATTAAAGTCATTTGTTTTCAGATTTATCTTATTAAAATATGTAATATTTAGCACATTTAATGTCTGAAGCAGATGCTTTCTAAAAAAAATTGTAAAGCAGTGCTATTGGCTGATACCAATATTGATACGAATCATAGTTCCCTTGTTTTGTAGTTTGGTATTATTTCTAAAACATGGTGTGTGTTTAAAGTCACATGACTGCGACGCTCGGCTGAAGTCGTGTTTTTCTGCGTGCTGTCGAACAGACTGTAAATGTTCTCTGATCCCCAAACAAACTCCTTTGTACGCCCATGTTTAATTTAAGATGGAGGATTAAAAGTTGACATGTTCACTGACGGAACTATTTTTGCACACAAAGAAAACACACATACACTCTGGAGATAAGAGGGTCTGCTGTGACACAAAGACATGGCAGAGCTGAAGAAAAGCAGAGACAGCAGAGGACGTGTGCAGCGACTGACGGAGGGAACGTTGAACGCAGCTCAGATTCACACACACACACACACACACACACACACACACGCACACACACACACACACACACACACATACACACAGATTAGACACTCAGCACTAAACTGGATTTGTTGAGATGTACCAGAAACTTGAAACTTATGAAAAATCCATAAAAATCCATGCCTTTGTTTTATTTATTTATTTTTTATTATTTCATTGTGTTTTATTTATATATATATATATATATATATATATATATATATATATATATATATATATATATATATATATATATATATATATACCCCGACCCCCAAAGGGTAGGGAATGGGTATTGTTTTGGGTTTGTCGGGAAATTTACCCAAAAACTACACAATTCTGTTGGAATTATGTACGATCGAACGGTCCATCCCACCGAAGCCACACCTCCAGAATAATGGCGCACACCCTGCTTGTTTCAGAGGATTCATGCACCTACTTGTAAATCGAGACGCTACAAAAACAGCTTTGTACCAGCAGCCATCAGTGCTAACAACAAGTAAGAACATTATTTATGTGTTTATTTATTACCTCCGGCAAGGAAGTTATGTTTTTGCCAGAGTTTGTCTGTCTGTCTGTCTGTCAAAGTTATGGATGGATCTTGACGAAAATTTCATGTCTGAATGTATTTTCCATTCACTACAATGTAAAATTTCAAAGTTTCAAAGTTCAATCCAGGATCTCTTCCGGATCATCACCAAAGTCTAATCATTTGTTCCTTGTGACACCCCCAACATGTCATGAAATATTCATCAAGATCCATCCGTAACCTTTTGAGTTATCTTGCTAACTAACAGACAGACAAACAAAAGCATAACCTCCTTGGTGGACGTCTCTTTATTCTGGGGGGGGGGGGTGCCTTGGCGGAGGCTTGTGCTCTCAGAGTGCTTTTCTAGTTATTATTAGTGGAAATGCCCACAAACCCATGCACAGCAATACCGTCTGTGGAAATGGGACATGACTGAAGCTTTTATTTTGAAGGCAGCACGGCTTCTTGAAGGCTTTTATTCTGGGCTCACACTCGCCGCTGCAGAGTCCTATCCCGAACCAGACCATTGAGGCTGAACTGTGCGTGTGTGTGTCCTTAGTCTGTCCTTTTGAGTTTGTGCAGCCACTTCTAGCAACCGGATGGAAACCACATCACACACATTAACACTGCAGTGTGGTTACCATGGCAACCAGTCATCCAGTCACAGCCCTTGACTATACCACACACGCAGAGGGGTTGAGTAAAAAGTTAAAGAGACAGAGATGAAACGAGGAGAGAGGAGACATGGGGGGTGTGATGGGAGACACTGTATAAAGAAATCTCCATGGCAACTGTATATCATTAAAATTCCATGGTACTTTTGTCTGTATTCAGCTGCACAGACAAAAAGTATAATTAGGCGTGTTTGTACTCAAACAGTTCCACTGCTTCCTTCTGTTCCTTCACTAGACTTTAAAGACGATTGTAACTCAATAATCATGCAACATGTTTTTCTAGATACACTTTTTATTTATTTATTTATTTTAACTCATGAATGTCCTTTGCAGTGAATGGTTGTTTTTTTCTAAATAAATAAATAAATCTGTATAACTATTTTTCACAAATATGGACAAAAAAAAACAATAGAAGGTTGAGATTTTACATGTGAGAGTTTAGCTACACACACACACACACACACACACAGTGCCTGAAATTACACAATAACACTCAAGGTGGATTAGCTGTATTACATTGTGGCGTCCTGAGTCGGTCATGTGATCGAAAATCATGTGATTTTAGACTGAATTCTAATTCAGAATTGGTTATTATGTCTCAATTTGCGATAATAAAAAATATGCCATTGTCTATATATGTGTATATTTAACTCACTGGCTGCCAATGATGTCTGTAGATGTCAACCATGTTATTAGATGGGAGGGGCTGGGGGTGATGGGGCAGAGTTTGTTTGTGAAAATCAGGCTTGTATCATTGAATTTCATGTACTGACGAAGAATATACAAGTATATAAGAGTTAATGACGTATAATATCTATATTACAGTGTTCCCTTGCGATAATGTGGTTGATAGAATAAAGTGTGAGGTGAGGGATTTAACAGCCTTAAAACATATATAATAAAGTGTGAGGTGAGGGATTTAACAGCCTTAAAACATATATAATAAAGTGTGAGGTGAGGGATTTAACAGCCTTAAAACATATATAATAAAGTGTGAGGTGAGGGATTTAACAGCCTTAAAACATATATAATAAAGTGTGAAGTGAGGGATTTAACAGCCTTAAAACATATATAATAAAGTGTGAGGTGAGGGGAACTAACATTTCTTGTGATCTGTATCAAATAATGTTTGTAGAATTAGTGTAAATATAGAGCACTTGTTTTGGTTTGGTTTTATGTTGGTCTATAGTGTGTGTGTGTGCGTGTGTGCGTGTGCGTGTGTGTGTGTGTGTGCGAGTGTGTGTGTGCGTGTGTGTGTGGGCGCGTGTGTGTGTGTGCGTGCGTGTGTGTGTGTGCGTGCGTGTGTGTGTGTGTGTGGGCGAGCGCTGCATGTTTTTTCAACAACAGCAGTGAACATGATTAGAACTCCCCAGCTGTCGTCTGTTGTGTCTCCTCCAGTCAGTGCAGTGTTGTAATAACTTACCTAACGGTGTATTGTTGTTGTTGTTGTTGTTTTTGTTTACAGCTGACCTGTCTGCAGGATTTCTTCGGTGACGACGACGTGTTCATGGCGTGTGGACCAGAGAAGTTCCGTTACGCTCAGGACGACTTTGTCCTCACACACAGCACCAAGACGCAGGCCTTTGTCAACGGTCAGATCGAATGTTAAGACAAAACTGTACAACAGCTGTGCTAGCCTTTGCCCCCCCCTTTTTGTGTGTGTGTGTGTGTGTTGGGGGGGCTTCAGGTTCAGTTTTTTGTTTTTTATTTGTCCATTTGTTTATCTGTTTGTTTTTTTATTGTCAGCAACATTACACAAAAACTGGACCACTTTTACTGACATTTTCAGGTGCAAGGTGGGCTACAATAGATTATATTTTGGTGAATGTAGGTCAAAGGTCAATGTCACAGTCACTAAAAATGTGTTTTCATTGGTCCGGTAGTTTTTGTGTAAAGTTGTGGACAAACAAAAAAAAAACCAAACCAAAAACAATACCCAATGCCACCCATTCGGGGGGGGCGGGATAACAAATGATTACACTTTGATTCTATGATGGACAAATTAATCGTTATTAATGATCGTAACATCGAGTCTGATTATTATTGAATTTAACCACATTTCCTGTAGAGAAACAAACATAATTTGAACAGTAACGATCATATATTGTAAATAAAACACAATAAATCTTGGGTTGTGTGTTTTTGCGTACAGAATGCAGGGTCAAGACTCGCCCCACTGCTCCTCAGAAAACTCCCAAGAGCCCCAGTGGCTCCGCCCTCTCTTCCAAGGCTCCACCCAAAGGTCCATCCCGAACAAAGTCACCCGCTCCAGGTTAGAGAAAATGTGGGAAAAAAATACAGGAAGTGTAGCCACCATTAAGAAACCATTTAACACCTTTTTGTATTTTTTAACACAGCCAATGAGGCGCCAGTATCCGCTGGGAAGTCCTCCAGGTCCAGCCCCTCCCCCACGAGCCCTGGGACACGCCGTAGCCTGAAGGTCTGGAATATTTTGTATTTAACCTCTTACCAGCCTTGAGTGATATTTAATAACTTTATTTATAGAACATTTTGGATATTTACAACAGACAGGGTTATACTTAGTCCAAAAAAATACACATACAAGTATAAGTTAATGAGAAATAAATACATAATATTAAATTAAATACACAGCACAAAATAAAAGAATGATTGGTCATATCAATCCTCCAAAATGACATTAACCCTCTGATGTATACTGGTCACTACAGTGGACAGTTGTTCTACAGCACAGGTGTCAAACATAAGGCCTGGGGGCCAAATATGGCCCGCCAAAGGATCCAATCTGGCCCGTACGAAAAATTAAACTGAATATATTAACAATCAATGGTGAAAAATCATTTTAATTCAGGTTCTTTAAGATGAACCCTATAAACACCTAATTCCAGTTGAAAATGATAATTCTGAATTCAACTTGATTCCAAATAAAGTCACTGGTTTATTCCGTCATTAATTCTGAATCTTGACATATAAACAAACAGTTAATTCCTCTTTAATATTATTCCAGTTGTTCTGCACATGCTCCTGGTCTCGTCACAATAACGCACATGTTCTGCGCTGTTGATTCCTATGGTTGATTCGGTCGAGCTGCTGCTTCGTAATTATTACAAAAATAAATGAAAAAATCAAATGTAGTATCTGGTCTAACATGTTGATAATTTAAATGAATGCAAAACAGGAAGTGGACATGATTGTCTTCTTACAGTAGACATCCAGATGTTAAGCGGCTGTTCTGTCCAATCAGAACCCTCCGTACTTCCAGCCCAATTAACTAGACTAGAATACACCGATTTTTACATGTAAACCTTTATTTGGAATTAACATGTCTATGGAAACATGAAAGAGTTAACTTTAATTCCAAATAAATAATTGGGAATTGAACCCATCATATAAATGACAGATAATAGTCAGGTTTGTTTCTGCAGATCTCTCCCCGTCGAGCATCCTCCACTGATGTAAACGGAGAAGCCGAACAGCCGGAAGAAGCCGTGGAAGGTGGGCGCACGACGACGCGTAACATATTTAACGTATACAGAATAGACTGACTAACTCGTATTCTTGCTGCAGTGAACGGTAATCGATCGGTTTCCTCCTCCATCATCAATGACAAGTACAAGGTGGGGAAAGTCATCGGAGACGGAAACTTCGCAGTGGTGAAGGAGTGCGTGGAGAGGTAACGGCATCGTCACATGATCATCATCTGTATCTGATGAGAATAATGCCACTTTATTCTTTATTTTTAATTGTAATACACTTCTATCAATTTTCATATTGATATTTTATAATTTAATCAGTTCATATTTTGATGGGGGGCGGCCATGGCTCAGGCAGTAGAGCAGGTCGTCCATTAACCGAAGGGTTGGCGGTTTGAATCCCACTCTGTCGTGGTTAGTCCACTGTGTCCTCAAGCAAAACAATTCTCCAGTGTCATTCACACTGGTGTAGGAATGTCTGCCCCAGGGCAACTGTGGATGCAAATATAGTTTACCACCACCAGAGGGAGAATGTGAGAGTGAATGAATAATGGATCAATAATAAGAGCTTTGGGTGCCTTGAAAAGTGCTGTGGAAATCTGATACATTATTATTCATTTCACTTTGTACATTTTTCAAGGTTTCATTGTGGAAAAATCCCTCCTTTAACTTGTCAAAGTGGTTCAAATTTAAATGAATGAATGAATTTATTTTCAAAAATGTATAAATAATGATATAAACAAGAAACAAAAATGTAACAAAACAATAATATAATATAATATATAATTTGTGGACATGTGACTGTACATCTTGGTTTAATTAGATTTTCTGGTTTCCAGGGCGACGGGTCAGGAGTACGCCCTGAAGATCATCGACAAGGCTCGCTGCTGTGGGAAGGTGACAGTAGTTTTTATTCTATCATTTTCACCTTTAGTTTTCTGTTTCAGTTTTACATGAGTTTAGTTTTTAAAGTGAGTTAGTTGTTTATTTTATACCATAATGTTAATAATATTAACAAGTGGCTCCAGTTATAACAAACCTCACCCCTCGCATGTCTTTTATTAAGGCTTAAATCCAGCTGATGTCATCATGTCTATGCATGTGCAGTGTCATTATAGACAGACTGCAGAGACACGGTTTACCCTTTTTGAATAAATTAGAGGAAAAAAGAGATTTAAAAAATTCCTTCCAAAAATGTTTACTTTGACCTACTTTTCCTAAAATATAATTATATTTATTCTGGGTCACTGGGTTTATAAATCTAATTTGACAGTAATTCAATCATTTGCTGTTAAAATGTTAACAAGGAATAAAGAAAGAAAGTAAACCAATAATTTGGTTTCATGTTATATTTAAAAGGTCTTAAAATGTCATCACATGATATTGGTGATGTATCACATTAGTTTTTTAAGTTAATAACACTGGTCTCCCAGTAAAATACTTCCAGAATAAAATGTGTGTTAGTGATAAAGAAAACTTAAGTCTTAAATGCAGGTTGGTTGGTAAAGCAGCATATATGTGTAATAACACACCATTATATATATATATATTAAAAACATGAGCTAACCAGCACTAAATTAATTTTTACATCTTAAATCTTATTAAAATATGTCAGATTTAACACATTTAATATCTGAAGCAGCTACTTTTTAAAAAAAAAAAAAACCATTATAGACCATTGTACTTGTTGTCATGTGCAGGAACATCTGATTGAGAACGAGGTGGCGGTGCTGCGGCGGGTTCGACATCCCAGCATCATCCAGTTAATCGAGGTGGACGAGACGCCGACGCAGCTGTTTTTAGTCATGGAGCTGGTCAAGGTGCCTCAGCGTCAGGATTAAAAGTCATAAACAAAAATCACACTGTGAAGTATTGTTTGTTTGTTTTTGTTTTTAAAGCTGCGTGTGCGTTTCAGGGTGGTGACCTGTTCGATGCCATCACCTCCTCCACTAAATACAGCGAACGTGACGCCAGCGCCATGGTCTTCAACCTGGCCGGAGCCATCAAATACCTGCACAGGATGAACATCGTCCACCGAGACATCAAACCTGAGAACCTGCTGGTAAACAAACTCATTTATTTATTTATTTATTTATTTAACAGACTATTTTTTTCCAAAGTGGCTTACAGAGGAAAGTGAACAGTCCAGCACTCTGAAGAATAAAATACACTTTAATAAATAAAACTGTGGATTAGAATAATTTGAGCCACTGGCGCTGTACGGTATTTATCACAGTATAGTATATTTGTAAACTACTATACATAAATAATAAATAAACTATAAATGACAGCAGAACAGTTAGTGTCATATAACTCCAAGTGAAGTCTTTTCTATTAGTGCAGACTTTCTTCATATTCATAACACAACACATGTCAATGGTAGCAATCACTGTAGCACCACTTAGCATGATAACGTTAGCAAAATTGCTAACGAAATTGTTTGTTACTCTGAACAGTCATTTTAGTTGCTAACACCAGCCAGATACCATGACTAATAGTAACTCAACTGGATACAGTAACATACAGTTATTAAGGCTGGTGCAGTGTTAAATGTAAGGCAGTGTTAACGTTTAGCACAATTGTTTTTGTTGTGTTTGTAGCACAAACTTTACTTTTTTAGAGTTGACAGGTCGGGGACATGTACATGTTCAAGTCAATTCAATTATTATTTGTTGTATCGTGGACAAACCGAATTAATGAACGTATCCATAACAGTAAAACAGGCAACTTTAGCCAATATGGATCGTATCCTGCCCTGATGACAATAGAAACAATAACAATAATAACAACAGAAACAATAATAACAATAGAAACAATAACAACAGAAACAATAATAATAATAATAATAATACGTTACAGCTCATTATTTAAAAACAAAGTTGATAAAGTTAACAGACGATATGTTTCACAAATTCAATTTTTAGGTCTAAAAAATACCCAGAAAGCATCAGTCAGTCTGTGGTTAAATGTGTGTGTGTGTGTGTGTGTGTGTGTGTGTGTTCCAGGTGTGTGAGTATCCAGACGGCACAAAGTCCTTAAAGTTGGGGGACTTTGGTTTAGCGACGGTGGTGGAGGGTCCGTTATACACCGTGTGTGGAACGCCCACATATGTCGCCCCCGAGATCATCGCTGAGACCGGGTGAGGAGAGAGGAGGGGGAGGAGTGCTAATGATTCTGTGTGTGTGCTTGTATTCCTATCTTTATGGGGACATTGATGTGTTTACACAGTCACACCATAGGGAACCAAAATTCAGGTCCCTACAAAGGTTAAATATCAATATAGGTCCTCACTAGTAAAATATCAACATGTGTGATGTATGTAAATGTGTGTAAATGATGTCCGCTATAAACACATTATCTTATTTTTTCTGGAAGTCCCCATAAAGCATTGAGGAAACAGGTGTGAATGAAACATGTATTTTTCAACGGTTTGAGGATGTTTACTTTTTAAAATGTATGTGTGTGTATTAATATGTATGTATATATATATATATATATATATATATATATATATATATATATATATATATATATATATATATATATATATATATATATATATATATATGTATTTATTTACTTTTTATTTTAATTTTTTACTTATTTTGTATTAATTAATTTTTAAAAATCTTTTTTTTAAAAAAATGCTTATTTATTTCAACACATTCTCACTCCCAGTGTGTCATAAATCTGACACACTGATCAAATATCAGTTTTTTGACACAGTGTCCCTTAGCGTCTAATTGAGATGCATTAGATTTCTGACCCGTCCACTACAATATGTGACGCTCGGAGCCCTGACCCTAAATTAACCCTAACCCTAAACCTGAGCAAAAAAAATAAGAATATACACTATTTACCCTCTCTACCCAATGGCTAATTTATCAATAAGTAATGATTACAAATGTGGTCCTCATGAGACATGGAAACAAGTGTGTGTGTGTGTGTGTGTGTGTGTGTGTGTGTGTGACACTGAACTGTTGTGTTTGTGCAGATATGGTCTGAAGGTGGACATCTGGGCAGCAGGTGTCATCACCTACATCCTTCTGTGTGGATTTCCTCCTTTTCGAAGGTCAGTGAAGGCATCATTCTGTTATTAGCACCAGAACATCTGTTTACTTAATTTTATTTAGAATTTCTATTAATCTACTTCTCACTTTAGTGAAATATTCATCTTAATATTATAAGTAATAAAATAATAATGTTTTGTTTTATTTGCTCCTTGTCATGGTTTAAATAAATAAATGAATGCATTAAAAAAGATATGATAAGAAAAAGTTGTGAGAGTTAATTATAGAAACCTGGTGTCCATGTTAGATGCAGATTTTATTTGTACACATTAAATAAAAATGTGTTAAATGTAAAAGCTTGTTTCTCTTTTATCTCCGTATATTTATTTTTAGAACAGACCCAGTGCTTCTTAACATTCGTCTCTGGTTTGAATCTTTAGCCTCAGTTTCATAGAAGGATCTTTATACATATTATTTATATAAACTTACACATGATGTTGATATTGATCTGATATTTATTACTGTCAATATAATGTAATGAGTATTAATGTGTCTGTCAGTGAGAATAACGTGCAGGAGGAGCTGTTCGATCAGATCCTCAGAGGGAAACTGGAGTTTCCGTCCCCAGACTGGGACACCATCAGTCTACCTGCAAAGGTAAAAGTCACATGATCCGTCCAATCACTATGGACACTTGTGCATCTTCTGTTTTCATGGTTATCATATAAACGCAGCCTAAACTGCTGCCAGTAAAGTGACATCGCTCGTCTACTGAGTGGACAAGTTGTATTTTTGTTTTTTTCCTCAGATGCTCATCAGTCAGATGCTGCAGGTCAACGTTGACGCCCGTTTTACTGCAGAGGAAGTCCTGTCGCACCCATGGGTGACGGTGAGCAGCACGAGTGTTACACTGAAGAAAAATTTAATCTTGTAAAATTAAACTTTTTTTTTTTTTTTGATAAATTCAAAATATTTTTTGGGCCTTAATACAAAACATGTTTTTGCTTAATTCAAGATGTATTTATTTATTTATTTTTGCTTAAAATTAATACACTTTTTGTGCTTAATTCAGAATTTTATTTTATGTTTTACTGAAATCAAATCAAATTGTACATAATTTAATCAAAACTATCTTGTATTAAATCATTATTAACTTGTTTGTTGTTTTTTTCCAGTGTAACTCGACATGTCCATACATGTTCTATCATTCTTTCAACCTCTTTGTTTCTACACATTTATGACCATTTAAAGTAAATACTTCTGCAGATTAAAGGCAGATCTTCATGTGTTGGTGCAGGATGAAGCTCCTCTGGACTCCAACACTGTGAGCAGCGCTGAGGAGCAGGTCAGTGGAGACGCAGCAGAACCTGAGCAGGAGTCTCCCATCCTGGAAACCAAACAGATTCCATCCCCTCTGGTCTGAAAATCTGCTTTAGAAGAAGCTCAGTTACATTATTCCATCTTCCCTCTGCTCTAGAAAACACTCCACTTTATCTATTTTAATCCCAACACGAAATGTGACGTACAGCTGCGGCCGGATTCACAAAAGTTTTCTTCAGATAATTCTTATGAAAAAAATAAATATTTATCTTAAGTGAAATTCCTCAGTATTTTCGTAAGTACAATGCGAACTTCTTATTTTTAATACTTTCGAACTTCTTAGCATTAACAGTCAATGTCTGCGTACATTAATAAATGATCCACACACAGACTCTAATGTAATGACATGACTGATCCAAACATTATAAAATTAGCATAATTAAATTATTAACTTGAATCCACCCATTACTGTAGATTATATTTAATATAAGGTTTAGTCTACATCAATTCAACCTATAAACTAAACATGTTGTTAAGGCCCATTGGAACTAACTGTCAGTTGGTGTCAGTGTATGTAGCCTCATAATATAACTAATAATACAAACACTAAAACATTCATAACAAACTTAAATGACTAAAGCTACATTTCTATTGTTACAATTTAGTTTAAATAAACAATATTAGATTCTTACCTTTTCTATGTGGCTGTGGTATGATATGGTGAAGGGTTGTTTTAAAGTTAAGAAAAATACTGAGACGAATCTGAAGAACTAAGGTTTAAAGAATATCAAATGTTCTGAAGATAAAAGATATGAAGAAAGTTAAGAAAAAAACTGTAGAATTTTATTAGGGAATATGGAATCTTCTGAAGTTTTATCCTAAGACAAAAGTACCAGTTAAAACTATTTTTTTCATAACAAACCTTTGTGAATTCGGCCCCAGAGCAGTTCCTCGTCCTGGACATGGACGTCCCATCATGTTCAGTTCGTGAAGCTTTCATCTTGTTTTTCCATTTTATTACATAATAAACACCGTGGTCGGGTGGAGAAGTATTCAGTCTATGGAAGCGTTCAGTCTCTGCTGCCGCGGACGAACGTCTTCACATGAGCGTCGTTGAACTTTGGTGAATCCTGGTTGGATTCTGAAGGAAGGAGACGTACCACATGTACTCACCCAAAGGTGCTACTGGACACATTCTGGTTCCTCATCCTAGAACTCACATATTTACTGAAACTGCACTGGAAAAAAAATAGAATCTGACCAAGTGTGTTTGTTTCATTTCTAAAACCAAATATGTCATCACATGTAAAATCAGACAGAATCACCTAAAGAGGAACTGTTCAGTCAGACATAACAACTGATTTATAGACAATAGATCTGGACAAATATGATTTAAGAAATCTGACCAAGATCATTTTCTGTGCTTTAATTTAGTAAAAAAAAAAAAAAAGAAGAAGAATCTTGAATTAAGTGGGAAAAAATGTTGTATTAAACAAAAAAAGATTTATTAAGCAAAAAGAAAATCTTAAATTCAGCAAAAAGAAAAATATCCTGAATTAAGCATATCTACATGCATACATATATATATATATATATATATATATATATATATATATATATATATATTGAATTAAGGTAATAAAAAGTGCCACTGGAACCAGTGAAACTGATCTTGGTCAGATTTCTTGTATGATATTTGTTCAGATCTATTGTCTATAAATCAGTTCTTATATCTGTCTAAAACGTTCCTCTGTCGGTGATTCTGTCTGATTTTAAGTGTGATGAGATATTTGGACTAGAAATGAGACAAACCTGTTCAGACGTAGGTTAGTTTTTACAGTGCGTTCCTTCTTTTAACTCAGCGGCTCTAATGACAAACGCCTGTGACTGGTAACTTTAGGATCCAAATGACTGCTTTACTACTGGAGGGTTTTTTTTAGTTTTTTTCCTGCCGACTGGCGGTCAGGACGTCTTCCATTAGTCGTGGGAAACAGCCCGTCCCTCCTGCCTTTACCCACCAGTGCTTTTTCTGAAGGACCGTCACCATCTACCTGCTGTTAGAAGCAGATCTGGGAGTATTGTGCCTCCTGACGCTGCTGAAAAATCCTCCTCATTTTCCAAATCTCTTTCTTCCTCAGCACCTGGCTCATTGTTTTCAGATTTAACCAGTTTTTACACCTGGGTTTTCCCAAAAAGAAGAAGCAAATTACCATTAAATAATTACCAAAACAGAACTTTGATGTTCTAGAAAAGTCTCAGAAACAGAAAAAAACATCTAATATTTGACTCTTCCACAGTCATCGTGTTAAAATTAATGCACATAGGTAGTTATGCAAGTTATGCAAAACTGCAAGTCAGGAACAATGTCACATACAATTAAAAATAGTAGTACAGCTACTTGTGTGGAAAAAATAAGTACTAAAGTAAAAGTTAAAAAGTACAACTTCTAAGTTGTAAAAAAAAAAAATTAATTAAAACTGCAATTTTTATCCATGGAGGAAATTATACTTATTTAACCAGAAAATGTTCAAAAATATCCAAAAATAAAGCCTTTAACAGTGAGTTAACGAGTAGATAATGTGTGTGACCAGGCCACAGTTGATCAGTTCAGTGGGTATGGACAGGAAATAAAAGAAATTAAATAAATAAAAGGCTTAAGACGGAGGAAAATAAAAATACATGTGCAGTAAGTGATTATACATCATTATAAAAGTTACAAAAGTGCAAGAAAATAAAATGGGCTGCAATAATAAGTGATTATACATAAGTTATAGAATTTCAATCAAATGGTGCGTTCAGGGTTAGTTTGTAACCCTGTAAGAAAACACTGGAGTTCCACCGTCAATATTATATTTGAACTGATGTTTTTTTTTTTTCACTGTCAAACCTGAAAAAAATGAGCCCGGTATCTGTCCGTGTTTGACCCGAGGACACGAAACACTGACCTGTTCTGCAGGCTTCGTACTGTAACTCAAACAAACTGATGTTCAAACCTCGTCCTTGTTCATGAAATGAGTCCAAACAGGTTTTTGAGGTTTTTATCTGCAGTCTGACTGAGCTTAAAGGAGACGTTCAGAGTCTGAAAATCTGTCTTAAAACAACAACAACAACAACAACAACATCTGACACAAAAGGAAAGTTTGTCCATTTTTTTAATTGATTTTTTTTTTTGACCATGTTTTTATCATCTTTTCTCAATCACAATACAGAGATATAAAGAAAACTCATCATTAGCAGCACATCAATAAATACAAATACAAAAGACACTTGAAGAAAAATATACATATACTGTGTATATATATATATATATATATATATATATATATATATATATATATATACATATATATTAGGGCTGTCAGCTGATTAAAATGTTCAATAAGATTAATCGCAGGGTTGCTTTGGTTTAATTTCGATAAATCATGACAAAAAAAACTGTTCTTGTGATTTATGCATTTATTTTTGTAATAATTACAAAGCAGCAACTCGTCCAAATCACCAAACTGATGCTGGCAGCACGGAATATGTGCAACATCTGGAGGAGACCAGGAGCATGTGCGGAATGACAGGAATAATTTTGACTCTTTACATGTCAGAGGAATTACGCTGCTCTACAACTTTTTTTTTTTAGAACGTACCCGTTTCAGATAACCTAGCCTAGCCTAGACGCACCTAGTGCCAGCAAATCTAATTTGCTACCATAGTAGTCTAGTTTCACTCAATGTAACTTTTGGTTAGATTTCCCTGAAACTGGCTGACCAATCACGGTGAAGTATAGACTCAGAGGGCGGGTGTCGCAAAGTTACGACAGAGCTGCGATCATTCGGAAAGAAACCATAGAAGAAGAACAACAAGTGTAGATTTCCTTTTATCACAGATGAGTGAAGAATGTGAGAAAACGTCGGCAATGTCTAAATTATTTTTACAGAAGCGACAACAGTCGTTCAGCTCCATAATCCACCATTTTGTTTAGTCATTCCTAACTTTCTCTGGACTCCTCCGTCAACTTTCCGGCGCTCTAACTACGTCATCCTAAAGATTACACTGATTGGTTGTAGTACCGTCCTATTACATACAGAGGATTTGAAAGACAACCTTTTAGCCCCGCCTCCCCTGACTACGAAGCACTACTAGACCCATACATGTAATGAATGGGGATAGCGTGGCTAGGCTAACACACTTATGACACTGGGACTAATTGTGGTAAATTAGATGTTCGCAAACGTCCTGACGGTTTAAGACAGATTTGAGGAACTCTGAGCGTTCCTGTGCACCTGCCTCTGCCCTCACCTACAGTTTACTGTGGAGGTAAATGTGATGTAAATACTGTAAATATTACTGTCTGTTGGTGTCTGTGTGAGTCAGTTGTGAAGTAGGGAAACAGTAGCAATTAAAAAAAATACTACAGTGAAAAGAAATAATCACATCTTAGACATAATGTGTCCACAACTCCCGAAAAAAACCCTTGTTTTCTCTGCGAGAGGAGACATTGGGCATTTTGAAATCCAGCTGTAAAAAGTATGAGGTTTCTAACGGGTGTTCACGAACAATGATGGAGATGACCGAGTTGACACCTTGTCTTTCCTTATATGGTCGTGTGTGTCTATAGGATGTGGCGTAGGCTACGTTCACACGGCAGCTAAAATGTTCGCAAATCAGAATTTATGTTGGATCTGAACGGAACAAGTCAGATTTTTTTTTTAATCCAACCCAGACCACATTCATATGTGGTACTAAGTCCGATATGTGTGTGATATTTTTGTGATATTTTGCGATATTTTGTCATGTCGCATTTATCCAACTTTTCCAGTTACTCCCATGATTGACACAACAAACGTAAAGACCCAGAAGTACGATATTATGTTTCTGACTAGTTTAATGTATTTACAACTCCCATAGATGCATAAAAATGTGACTATCTACATGTTGACCTTTGACCCCACAGGTTAACCCTTAGCATTAGTGTCTTTACCCATCAGGCTGTTGATGCTAAACCTTGAACCCTCAGTAAAACTGTTCATAACTGTTGAAGGAGTTTATAATAATAATAATAATAATAATAATAATGGATTGGATTAATATAGTGTTTTTTTAGCCACTCAACATACTTTACATTAGTGATCCATTATTCATTCACTCTCACCTGTTCCCTCTGGTGGTGGTAAACTACATATGTATCCACAGCTGCCCTGGGACAGAATGACAGAAGCGTGGCAGCCATTTCACGCCTATGGTCCCTCTGACCACCATAAATATTCATACACCAGTGTGAGTGACACCAGAGGCAAGGAGGGTGAAGTGCCTTGCCCTAGGACAGAGCGGGATTCAAACTGCCAACCTTTCATTTATTGGATGACCAGCTCTACCAGCTGAGCCATGGCCGCCCCTGTGTAGGAACTTATGCCAAAAACCAGGCGGTGAACCAACTGCATGTAGGTCCAGGGGGCGGGGCCAGTTGGTACAGGTCCAGGGGGGCGGGGCCATTTGATACCAGTGACACCCTGATAGTTCATATCTCTGATCTTCTCCAAATCCCTTCACACTCGCCTCCTCTTATACATTTTTCTTTTAAAATTTTAAATCTTAATTTCGTCACCTCTTTCCTGCATGTCGATACTACGCCGTTGCCCATAGCAACCGCTAGCATCTTAGCCTTCCAGATATGTCACGTAACATGACGTTCTTCCTCGTTCGTCATCACGTCGGAGCCTCTTCAGGGACACATTCCGTTTACACTCAACACTGATAGAAGTCGAATTTAATGTGTTATACGAACAAAACAAATCTGAATTGTTCACCAATAAATACGAATTGCGCATTAAAACCTGCCATGTGAACGTAGCCATAGTGGGTCGTCCACCAATCATATCACTCCATCCATGCATCCGTCATGTCGTCTGTTGATGTTACAGGTTAATAAGGCAGGCGTGAGTGTGTGTGTGTGTGTGTGTGTGTGTGTGTGTGTGTAAATAGGTGTGTGAGAGTATTTCAGTGTAAAGGGGAAAGAGGGTCACTTTTATAAAACTTGAAAGTTTTCGGTCGTTATCTGGAGGGAACCTGTCGACCTGATGCAGTGTTATTATGACCTTTGAACTTATCCTACTTTTCCATGGCCTTGACCTTTGGCCGCTGCCGCTGATTAACAGTTTGAGGTTTGATTTTTAAAATGTTTTCTTTAGTTTTATTTTATTTCCATCTTCAGCGTACAACCTTAACACTTCATCACACACACAACATCACCACTAGATGTCACAAAAAAATACAATATGTGCATTTTTATTGTATTTTATTTGCCTATAGATAAGTCTTAAAATTAGTTGGTGTGTTAAAGATGCTGCTATTATGAAGGATTAGTGCAGAAAAGTGAAAACTCATTCAAACACATTCACCAGGATCATTATTTATTTAATTGCAATCTTTAACATAACCACTAGATGTCACTAAAACCCGTACAATAGGTGCTTTTATTTGCCTAGAAATAGGTCTTAAAGTGAGTCATTGTGTTAAAGATGCTGCTATTTTTAAGGATTAATGCAGAAAAGTGAAAAGTCATTCACCAGGATAATTATTTAGTTGTAATCTACAATATCACCACTAGATGTCACTAACAACCTTACAATAGGTGGATTTTCTTTTGCTTATAAATATATTTTAAATGAGTTGTTGTGTAAAAGATGCTTTTATTATGAAGGATTAGTGCAGAAATGTGAAAAGTCATTCAAACACATTCACCAGGATCATTATTTATTTAGTTGCAGTCTCCAACATCACCACTAGATGTCACTAACACCTGTACCGTAGGTGTTTTTATTTGCCTATAAATAAGTCTTAAAGTGAGTCGTGTTAAAGATGCTGCTATTATGAAGGATTAATGTAGAAAAGTGAAAAGTAATTGAAATAATCTGTTTCCATTTCTGCAGCCAAACTGGTTTAATCAGCGGCTCGACCTTTGACCTTTTATGCCTGCTATAAACCCAGTAGTCTTAATAATTCTGTTCTTTGCTTTATACCAAACCTGAAGGAGCAGAGTGCAGCCTCACCCGGGTCTAAACTACATCCTGGTATTTATTTTCTTCACTTTATATCTGACTTCAAAGCTTGACATCTCTTTATTTATGTTATTTATTTATTTTTCATTGTCTTAATGTACAGTTTAGTTCCACACAGGACGTCAGTGAGTCATGTTTTCTTTCATGATGTATTTAAAGTCTGTCTGTACTGAACTAACATCCTTTAACGCTTTAAGATCCTCTCTTACTTCTGTGGCACTTCCCCCCTAAACACTTTCCTTTTTTTATATTTAACCTTTCTTAAATGATTTATCGTTATTTATTAGAATATTATCCTCTGTCTTTTGTTTCAATCAAAATCATTTCTTTTCCCAGGGCCGTTTCTAACTTTATCAGGGCCCTAAGCAAGACATAGTTTTGAGGGGGGGGGGCTTATTTTGTCAAACTATGATGACAAGATTCCTGAACAAAACAGGCTGCAGTTAAAATTAAATGTCTTAAATAGTGCGATCAAATGATTAAAAATGTTAATAAGATTAATCCCTGAGTTATTGTGGATTCTTTTTTTATTAGTCACAAAAAAAGGGGGCTGGTGCTTAAAGGCCTGGACATTATGGCCGAAAAATAATATCTGAGTTTTTCACAAGAAAAATTTTATTTACCATTTTTAAAAAAAAAAAAATTCTCTAGTACAGGAAATGAAGCTAAAGCTAAGCTAGTTATATTAGCAGCTAGTACAGGAAATGAAGCTAAAGCTAGGCTAGTTATATTAGCAGTTAGTACAGGAAATGAAGCTAAAGCTAGGCTAGTTATATTAGCAGCTAGTACAGGAAATGAAGCTAAAGCTAGGCTAGTTATATTAGCAGTTAGTACAGGAAATGAAGCTAAAGCTAGGCTAGTTATATTAGCAGCTAGTACAGGAAATGAAGCTAAAGCTAGGCTAGTTATATTAGTAGCTAGTACAGGAAATGAAGCTAAAGCTAGGCTAGTTATATTAGCAGCTAGTACAGGAAGTGAAGCTAAAGCTAGGCTAGTTATATTAGCAGCTAGTACAGGAAGTGAAGCTAAAGCTAGGCTAGTTATATTAGCAATATTAGGATGTAACGTTCACTGTAAAACTGTTGTGAACTGGAGTTGGAGTTCGAACCCAAGTCTGTTCCGGCTCTCCTGCCCGAACTGGACTTTAACTCGACATGGCCATGAGCGAATTGTTTCCGTACAGCACGTGTAAATCATTGGGAACAAGCGTGACACATGCCAGTATTCTGGAAGTGTAGAGGGAAGTTCCTGAACGTGGTAGGAAGAGGACAAAAAAAAAAATTTAAATGTTTTAAAATCAGCCACAATAAAAACACTACAATTAATCAATAAAATCGATATATCACCAAAGCCTAGTTTGTTATCGTTTATGGCTTTTATTTTTTGGGTCCTTCACCATGTCTGCCTCTAGTTATATTTGAATTGTTTCACATCTTATTTAGAAAAATACAATCACTGGTTAATTTCAGAGACAATCTGTGTGAATTTACTCTGATGAACTCTTTTTTTTTTGGGGGGGGGGGGGGGGGGGGCTGCACTCATTGGGCCTTTTCTGTGTGTTTATAGCCCATAATGTGACTGAGTCAGTGTGTGTGTGTGTGTGTGTGTGTGTGTGTGATCATTTCACATCATGCCTCATTTTAAACAGGAACTGATTTTTTTCTAAGTGGAGTAGATGAATTAGAATCTCAAACCAAACTGAGGGAGTTTTTACCCAAAAGTGAATCTCCAGGTGTTAACTGATTGAAGGTTTCATGTTCAAATATTGACTGAAAAGTTTATTGAAATGAACAAACACTTCTTAGAATGAACATTGTGAGATTATTTGAGTTAAAATGACATTTGTAAAAACGTACATTATAGAAATGTGTGTTTAGAAAAAACAAAAACCCAATGGACTCTGGTCATTAATGTAGTGCAGACGCAGCAGATGTTTGGGTTTGTGGTTCATTTTTACGATATGATATGAGTTGTTAGTTGTCTGTGAGATGCTTTTGGGAAAAAATGTTCTCAGTTTACACAGGGAAGGAGACATGAGAACAAGTGTTTAATGCTAACGATGATCTGTACTGTGATGTGTGTTGATATGAACATGTGTGTTTGTTCGGGATCAGGCTGCAGGATATTTGCAGAAAATGAAAAAACCCTGATTCATTATCAAGAAAAGACGCATTTGACTGTGAAAATAAAACAAACACAGTGACATCATGTGACCTTGTTGTTTCTGAATGACTGTTTTAAGCCTCCATAATAATGGTGATAAATAATAAGTGGTTCCAGGCACAACGAACCCAAGCGGTTTAGCTCTTATTGGACATCTGCCTATGGATTTGACCTTTCAAGGTTTCTCAAGGTCAAAGGTCATGATGCAAGTTTTGAGCTGCCATGGAGTTTCCTATCTGTCAGAATAACGAGCATTTATCACCACCGTTTTTTGGAATTACGACCATTTAAAATCATGTGACCTTAATATGGACCTTTCAAGGTCAAAGGTCATGACACCAATTTGAAACCCATGTCAGACTTCCTGTCTGTCAATAATATTGACTAAGTCTATTTCTATGTGTTTTCCTGTTATATAGTCTTTTTTTTAGGTATTGACCCCTGACCTCTTGGGTCAACAATAGGTCAAAATATATACACACAAGAAATACAGAACTGAAATACCAGCACTGTGTTGGAGGTCTGTAAGAGGAATAGTTCAAAAGTTATATCCAAAATTTGATTTGGACTTTTATTGTGACCTTGACCTTTGACCTAAAGTTTTCAAATTTGTCCTTCTGATGTCAATGTGCATCAACAGTGAGAACAAAAAAATCTATATGTAAAACTGAGTATCCAGGAATGAAAAGGAAACTCCTGATTTGCCGTATTTTTGATCATTGTGAAAAAAATAAAATGGTGACCTTTAACCTACATTCACCAAAATTTTATGGGGTCTATTCTGGACCACCTCACACCTTTCCTGAATTTTTTATAGAAATTGTTCCCATAGTTTTGTGTAAAGTAGCTGACACACAGATGGACAAACAAAAAAACCACTAATCAATAATTGTTATAAGTTCATAAACTGATTTAAAAAAAATCCCATTCACCGTCTACAGTTTTTAATTGTCTGGAACACCTCTCTGTTTATTGTTATAAAACCCCACCTGTTTTTGGACCACACCATATGTTTGTGGAAATGACCAAAAATAGTCACTTGGATGATAAAAAAAAAAAAACATTAAAAACCGAGAAATCAAACTTCTCGAAAAGCTCTGAGCAAAACATATGGACACACACACACACACACACACACACACACACACACAAAACATATTTTTAAAGTTTATTCAGAGGAAATGTGTAGAAACATTCAGATCTATAGAATAAAACATGATCAGAATATGGAACATACATTTAAAACAGTGAAACTAAAAACATGATGTATTAACTCATCCAGTCAACTATGTCATATATTTTATGGGCTATAAGGCACACTTAAAAGACTTTAATTCTCCAAAAAACACAGTGTGTCTTATTATCCAGAGTTCCTTATACATATGGATTAATTCTGAGTATGCTTAGTGACTTGGAATTTTGACTTTTTATCTCATAATGTTGACTTTTAATCTAATAATTTAGATTTTTTATCTCAGAATTTTGTCTTTTTATCTTATAATTTTTACTTTTTATCTCATAATTTTGACTTCATTTAATGTGCCTTATAGTCCATTGTGCCTTAAATATGAAAAACTTTAAAAAAATAAACCATTAATTGATAGTGCACTTTATACTGCAGAAAATATGATACACACAATACAAAGACTTAGTAATTTACATATAATACATGACATGAATAAATGATGAGAACTTTAATAGTTTTAACAGGATGATAGTGACTGAAATACTGGACTGAAATGAGTTTTATTCAACAACAAACACAGCAAACACTACTATTCAGTTAAACAGACAAAACACTTATTTATTATAATAATAATAATAATGAAATTACTTCCATACTTAATAAAATATGCAAATAAAACATGTTCCTAAACCTAAATATGTAATTAAACCCTTGTAGTAAACAAATGATGTGGTAGAAACCTAGCATATTTACAGGTTTATAGTGTATATGTGGAAAACAGTATTACATGTGTAGTGGTAAAGTGTTTACTTATTTATACCTTTTTATATATTCAAAAGGAAATTAAATGTTTGTGCATATGGGACGTTGCAAAATCATGCAGAATTAATTGATTGATTTTGTTTATTTCGAGCATTCACATAATACATACGTAAGAAAAATATATAATAATTTGATTTACACCCGAAAATGAGTGGGAAGAATAAAAATGTATTTAATCCCACTCCCATTCTCATCAACAATTCTCATTTATGGATTTATGTAAAAAAAAAACGTTAAGTTGATGAGACCAATATTTTGGGAGATATTTGTAATTTTAGTCCCTAAATATTATAGTATTATGATTTTTTTTTTTTACATTTTGTTTATATAAATACAAACAAGGAAAAAAACATTAAAAAGGGAAAAAAATAATATTTGAAAAGGTGTGGAATGAATACATACGTACATACTCCCACATCCTTACCTCGTCTTTTTCTACTGATCACAAAATCAGTTCTTTAAAGTAACTTAACAAATCTTACAGCGCAAAAAAAATTACATAAAAATTTCATAGAAATTCTCCACAAAACACAAAACTATTAAACACACACAACTTCTATAGAAGCACTGATTTAAAATGTTTTCTCTGGTGTCAAAAGGCTAAAAGGTTTTCATTCAGCTCACAAAGAAAAACCATTTGATTAAAAACACACTTAACCCTCTGGTATCCAGGTGCTCTTTTTACGCACACTTTGCACTTTGTATTAAAAAAAAAAAACAACTTCATATTATTTTTCATAATTTAAATGAGGTCAGAATTCAATAGTTGTTCATTTTTACATAATCTTTCAAATTCTGGACACCAATTAAAATTTGCAAATTGTAAACGTCTTCAAAGTGTCCATAAACACACTATAACTTCTATTATAAACACTTGTTTTTGATCCATAAGTCATTATGGTATAAATCATGCAAAAATAAAACCATTTTTGTGTGTTTTTTTTGCATCAAAAATGCAGTGACATCATGATCAATAAATAATTTTTGCATTTTTACATTACAAAAACAGAATTTAAAGGGTTAAAAATTCTACAATTCTTGAGTATTTGTTTTTAACTCGTAATTATTTTTTTATTTCATCAACTTGAGCTGTAAAATAAAAACACCAAACTGTAATTTTTTAAATATTATTCTATGAATTTTCTTTTTTCGCACACTTTGTGTTTAGTCAGGGTCTTTGTAGAATGGATACCTGAGGATTAAGAACTGATAAATAACTAATGCAGCTAACTAATGCAACCTATGCAGTTGTTTCTAAGGTGCTAAAGGTATATCGCCGAAACACAATGCATCCACTCACCCACCATTGCCACCACTCCCATTCACCCATTCATAAACTTATATATTAACAGAGACAGCAGACCTCTGCCAAGGCTTGATATGTCGTCATATGATGTGATGGAGCCAAAGGTGTTGACCATCTGATGTCTGAAGGTTAGGGGTCAAAGTTTAAGGTTATAGGTGTTGACCATCTGATATCTGAAGGTCAGACCATGTGAAGGAAAAAAACCCACCAGATTCTATCTAGTCCGACTCCTGAGATATTACCACTGATGTGTTTTAGCTGTTGACCTTTAGTGTGACCTTGACCTTTGACCTTCATTGCTTAAAATCTAATGGGTTCTGCCTTGACCCGTTATCTATCATTCCTGAAAGTTTAATCAAAATCTGGTGAGAACTTTTTGTGTAATCCTGCTGACAGCAGGACAGACAGGCAGACAGACAGACAGACAGACAGACACCTGTCTATCACTGTTTTGACTCCATAAATAATAATAAAACCCATTTACAAAAGAACTTCTGTTCCAAATGGATAGGATGAACCAATGCTCATACAGTTCTATCCACATTTTTCCTTATAAATACTTACATCTCATCTCATTTTCTGAACCTGCTTTATCCTCACTAGGGTCACAGGGGTCACGTGGAGCCTGTTCTGCGGGGTTCACCCTGGACAAGTCACCAGTTCATCACAGGGATGAACATATAGAGACAAAAAAAATCCCTCACATTCGCACCTATGGGCAATTTCAGAGTAGTCAATTAACCTATCAGTGCATGTCTTTGGATGGTGGGAGGAGCCAGAGTACCCGTCGTCGAGAACATACAAACTCCACATAGAAAGGTCCCACCCACTGGTGTTGGAATCAAACCCAGGACTTTCTGTGTCTGACGCACGAGTGTTAACCACTGCACCCTTATCACTGATCAATGTAGAAACAACCCACAACCAACCGCTTTGTTTACTAACCCGCACGCAACTGAGACTGCAAGAAATATATTTGACAAGGACAGACCTCTTCTCAACCCGCATTTTTAAAAAGTAGTCAATGATCTTTATGAACCTACATGACCTTACTCACATACCTGCATTTATTTCTGTGTTAAAATCCATCGTCATATATTTTTGTCCTGCTTCATCATTCAAAAGTTATCAATGCTAACGCAGCATCTAACCCAGCGGTCTAAATATAAATATCATCTAAATATCTCAGCCAATGTGTCCTAAACCTTCCTTTTTTTGTTTGTATGTTCCACTCTCCTAACTTTATTTTCTCTCTTGCTCCCTCCATAACGTTGGATACTTTTGACATTGTACGTCACCTTCACCGCAATTCAGTAAATAAAGTGTATTTACCAGGTTATTTTAATATTCATGTCAAATGACAAACAACCCTAACTGCAGCCCAAATACCACTGCGGGTACCCGCTCACTTCAGATCACCCGCGAATCACTGACCCTTATATACACACGTTTAACTCACTATAAACCTGATAAAGCCAAACTAACAGTTGATTATTTAACACGCTAATGTTTGTTAGTGGAAACTTTTTTCCCCAATCTGAAGACTTGTAACTGCTTATCATCTTCCTCCATGTCCTTTGCTCTTCATCGTCACATGTTAAGTGTTAGACTGTCATTACTATGTGAGCACAAATTAAAAGGATTGTTCTTCTGACACGTATTAGCATATTAACTCGGGTCAGAAAGCCCCTCATGTTAGCAAACATAACAAGGCAGAGGCATTGGCCTGCAGTTCGACAGCAGGGTACAGTTCTTCAGTGAAGATGTTTTTGAAGGTATGGAGGCAGACCCGACTGTCAGAAAAAACTCTGTAAAAGGACACAGTACCACCTGCCCAGTCCAGGTAGACCGCTACTCGACTGGAGCGAGAACAGAGGGACGAGACATTGACTCTTTCATTGGAGTGACAAACATAACAACCATCGTTGGAACAATTCAAACTCCAAGACTTTTCACTTTGACCCAACTTGCATTCAGTCCCTTTGTATGTTACCCCGACATTAAATGGTTCCGTCACCTCCATCTCCCAGTACCAGCGCTCGTTCAGTCCTTGCTGACACAGAACCTGTGGCCATTGATCAGACTTTTCCTGGTGCTGGACCTTTTCCATGTGGGTGACTTTTCTCTGGTCCTCAGACACACGGAGGTCTTTGTGTGCTGTGCTGGGGTCCCATGTGAGCTCAGAGGCATCTGGAACACACAGACTCTTGTAAAACTTCCTGTTCTGTTCATTTGTCAGGAACAGGAATGGTGTTCCTGGGTCAGTTGACCTGGTGCATGTTATCCAAAAGATGTCCCATACCACAAAACATCCGAACAAGCACTTTTAATTTCACTACTAACTATTCTATCAATATTTAGTGTAATTGGGGTCCTTACAGGGTAATTAATAAAATTAATGAATTACAAATATTACATTTTATAGCTGTATGTTCACATTTATTAATATCTATTGGCTGCTGTTACGGATACTTACATTTCTTGAGTCCTGGTTTCAGTCGATGTGCTCCATCATGGTCAAAGCTGTAAAGACAGTAACTTGTTTACTCTCTAAAAAGTGTTTACGAGTGTTAAAATGCACAACTTTAAAGATCAAAAAACTAAAATTACTGGGGTTTGTCGAGCTTGTACTGATGGTTGTCCTTAAGCTTCATAAGTTGGTCCTTTCCTGAGTCTCCTAGACTGTTGTAGCTCAGGTCCAACTCAATCATGTATGAAGGATTGGACTGTAGAGCAGAGACTAGAAAACCACAGCCTTCTTCTGTAACCAAGCAACCAGACAACCTGAGAAGACATGATGTTGGGTTTAGTTTACCATCACTGATCATAAGGCAAATGAACAAATTTCTAACTGACAATAAAGATGACAGATTCTTAAAGATGAGAAGCTACTGAGCAGGATTAGACATTTCACACAACGTAGTCAAGCCCATATGATACTCGAGTTCATTCACGCTTTTCCCACAGATATCGTACACACAGCGTACTGCGGCTCAGGCCAGAGTACAAATGGATGTGTTACCGGCCAGCGGTCTCTGACAGACCGTGTCACAGTGAATGTGACGTCAGTGTGTAGGTGACGTGTAAGTGTGTGCAACGGAAAAAAAACCTTAATAAAAGATGTCGAAACATGTGCGCAACGAACTTAGCACTGCTAAACTGTTCTACGCAGCTGTGTCCAGTTATTTAGCATTCGGCCCAGAAAGTGAACATGCAAAACGATAATTAAATCTGCAAGTCTGCACGAGCCAGTTCGACAAAGTTCTCCCTCTTCCTTTCTGCTTTTCTGCGGCCGGGACTTCTAGACGCCCGTTACCAGCAAACGAGCCAAAGACTAACCCACTAAAGCAGCCCTCCCAACTACGGTTCGGAGTGTGAGTCCTGCAGGGAAAGAAAGGTAACAGATGTTCAAGAGCCAAACAGCAGATGGAGGTTTGGAATTCTCTAGCTTTCCAACAAAGGTAAATGGACTGAGCTTATATATCGCATTTGATACACCAGTTGGTACCCTGAAGCACTTTACAATTATTCATATTCACCCATTAACACACACACACACATACACACCAGTAGACAGCTGCTGCCAATACAGAGGTGCTGCCTGACCCTACTGGGAGTGACTTGCCCAAGGACACTTCGACATGTGGGCAGTCAGAGCCAGGATTTGAACTGCCAAACCTCTGGTCATTGGACAACCTGCTATACCAACTGAGCCACAGCCACCCCAGAAGAAGATGACTCTTATCTATATGTGAGCCTGGTTGAGGCAAAGAGAAGAGTGGCCTTCATTACCCTAATATTTAATATTTCACCCAGTGGTTCATTCGAAAAGGTCGAGCCTATCCTGTGTGGATCAGAGGCTTTTTAAAAACACAACAGGAGCACCGTCTGTGGTTTGGCGGTGATTTATCCACTTCTGATGGTGGAATGGTGTGATAAAGTCATGCCCAGACTCGGACACAGACGCATTTACACAGTATTATACTGTAGTATGGTTGGCCCGCATGCAAGACTACCTTCTCAAGTCAACCCAGGTACGTCACTCAAGCATGGAACTGTTATGTTCACATTAACAAAATAGAGCAGACATGAGTATGTAGCATTCTAAGGCATGAACTCAAGCACGCTGTGCGCCTTGAGACTTGCCAGTTTCTGTAACAAAATCAATTCTTCTATTGTTCATGTCATATATTATTACAGAGTAAAAATCTGAACCAGGGATATTCAATAAGAATTCCCACAAAGAATAAATTCAATGCTCCATGTTCACTCCAGAGGTCAGTCACAAATCAAGTATAAGTGTTTTGGTTCTGAATTTGCTATAAAACAGAAGATCTTAAGATTGAAGGATGAAATAATATTTGGTCAATAATGAAGAATGAAACAACTGTTGGGAGGACAGTCAACAAATGTGATGTTTTATTTCTGTGTATTTATAAACCTCCAGTTATCTCGGTACCTCAGGATCTCAACTTTGCAGCTCTGACTTGACAGTCCTTTGCAGAGTAGCTCAACTCCTGAATCTTTCAGATCATTGTTGCTCAGGTCAAGTTCTCTTAGAGGCGAGTAGGGGAACTTGAGAACACCAACCAGATGGTTCACCCACTCTGCAGTCACTTTACAGTCATCAAGCCTAGGGGTGGACAAACAAGAAATACTTGAGATGTTCATTGGATAATGTGCTTTACTGGCAACATCTTCTGAACCTCCTACAATAGTTTGACCTTTTCACCTCCTCTAAACTATCTCCCATGATAATCTGACCTGTGTTTATAAATGTGCTTGAGTACAGCATAGTATTTGATGTACTATAAAAACTTACATGGCCTTTCTGCTGCTCCTCACCGCTGGTATCAGTCTCCTTCTCCCCTCGTCAGATGTGTTGTAACTCTTTAAGTCCAACACATCCACATCATTCTTTGACGTCTCTATCATGAATGCTAATGCGGAACAGTGTAGGACCGTCAGATCTGTGCTTGGACGATCTTTTGACTTAAGATACTCCTGGATAATGTCTTTAATCTTGTTGTCTCCCATCTCGACCAAGGTTCGGAACAGATGGACCCAGCTGTCAGGAGAAAAGTCCTTGCTTCGGATGGTTTTCAAATACATCAAGATTTTTTTAATGGTATCTTGGCTGGGGTCTGGAGTTGTCAACAGACCCTTAAGATTCTGCCTGTTGAATTCCATCATGAGGCCTAGGAGAAATCGTAGGAAGTAAGCGAGGTGGCCATTCTTCTTCTTCAGGATTTTGTCTGTGGTCATCTTCAGAAGATCCAGCAATGAATGATCCGTCTGCTTCAGGTCGAGGAAGCTGCTTAGGTCTTTCGTGTTGTTGCTTGTGAAACAGTCATAGACGTAAATCGCTGCGAAGAACTCCTGTATGGTCAGGTGCACAAAATAAAAGGCCTTTCTTTGAGAGAAAATGTCTTCATTCCTCAGAAACCTGTTGCAAAATCCAGAGTAAACATTTTCTTCTTTGGGGATGATGCCACATTCTTCCAGGTCTTCGTCATAGAAGATGAGATTGTTGTTCTGCAGATGAATGAATGCAAGCTTGCCGAGTTTGAGGATAAATTCTCTCTGTGTCTTCAGTAGCTTTTGTGCATCTTTCTCTGGACTCTTGTTGTACTTTCTGCTGCTGCGTTTCGTCTGTACAAACACAAACTGTCCCATCATTTCTGTCATAGTTTGAGGGACCTGAGGTTTTTCACCTTCTATAAAGATCTCTTCAAATAACACAGCACAAATCCAGCAGAAGATTGGGATGTGACACATCATGTCAAGGACCTGTGAAGACGTGACATGGGAAATGATCATTTCTACAACATCATCAGACTTATGACTAAATCTCTTTCTGAAGTACTCTTCTTTTTGTGAGTCGTTGAACCCTCTTATCTCTGTTACCATGTCAACACAATTTGGAGGAATCTGATAGGCTGATGCTAGGCGGGAAGTTATCCAGAGCAGAGACGAAGGGAGCAGGTTACCTTTGATGAGGTTTGTAATGAGATGAGGCACAGATGTTTGTTCAGTAACAGACGTGACTATCTCCATGTTTTTAAAGTCCAGCTGACTTCTGCTTTCATCCAGGCCATCCAGGATCATAACCACCTTGGTGTTCTCCAAATCTTCTTGTAGGTCACTAAGAGCAGGATGGAATTCCTTCAAGAGCTGTAGAAAGCTTCTCTGACCTTTGATCAAGTTCAGTTCTCGGAAGGGAAGCATGAAAACAAAATCAATGTCTTTGTTTTCCTTTCCTTCTGTCCAGTCAAGAATGAATTTCTGCACAGCAAAGGATTTTCCAATGCCTGCGCTTCCATTTGTTAAGACTGTTTGACGTGATTTCTCAGTAATGGGTCTGAAGAGGCTACCAACTGTCACAATTGACTCTTCAGATTGTTGTTGTTTCCATTTATGTTGGAGGTGTGTGAAGTCATGCTCCTCATGTGGACCTTCACTCTTTCCTGTGGTGATGTACAGTGGTGTGTAGATGTTGTTCAGAGGACTTGCTTTGTCACCGTTACCTTCAGATGTCATTTGAAATTTATTTTGCATGTATTTTTTGTGTTCCTTTATCACATTCTGCAGCTGGATGAGCCCTGTAACATTCAAAAGCACAACAAGTAAAAAGGAGATGTGAGAAAATATCTGTGTGACAACTGTTCAATTATTAAAGTAAGTTCAAACATAAGATGTTGTGTTTTAAGACATAGTTCTGTATTTCTATCTTTAACCCTCAGGTATTGCGGTGTACATTTTATGCACACTTTGCACTGAGCACTTCATGTTATTTTTCAGAATTTAAATAAGGTCAGAATTCAAAAGTTGTTCATTTTGGCATGATTTTTAAAATTGCGGACACCAACTAAAATTGTCATATAGTCCATACAGAGCATGAACAAGCAAAGGCAGACACGATTATAACACAAAAAGAGCTGAATTAATCCAATTAACATCCTTACAGGTTGTGATAAGAGATATCCACTGGTTCACGGATATGTTTCAAATCAGTGTCTTGAAGAAACTTCACGAATAGACCCCAAATTTGATCAAATTCAACACACTTATGTTTCGGACTGCAGTTCAACTTCTCCAATACAAGACATGATGATAAGTCTTTAAGCCATTTACTGGTAGCAGGACATAATGGACATAATATGGCCCTTTTTTAGAACAAATAATCCAGAGAAAATCAGTCAAACTCACGTGTGCCAGTCTGGTGTTCAGGTCCTCTTCTGCTTTTCTTTCCACACTTAGGACAGTGGTAATATGCTGATTCATCAGAGTCATCTCCCTCTGAGGTGCGACACTGTTTGCACACTGAATGTCCACAGAATAAAGGGACACTATCCTGTAAAGTCTTCTGACACACTGTACAGCTGGACACTGCTGCAATCACCTGTCTGTAGGTCAACACAGGAATGCATTAGTTACTTCTAGTCTACAGGTAAAAATGTTTCTGGAATAAAACTAATGAAATGTTCCTACGTGTGTTAGTGATAAAGAAAACTCAAGTCTTAAATGTTGGTTGACTCAAGTTTTCAAGATAGGTCTGGGGTCAAAATGTAAAATTCTTCAAATGAACAAGAGAATATGTTTTAGTCCAAAGGAATATTGATGTCAGATCTACTTGAAAACACTGGCTGCACATTATGATCCATTCACTTTACAGGTTCTTTCTAGTGGAAAATTAACTAATCCATCCATGGCTCAGTTGGTAGAGCAAGTCCTCAAAAACCAGAGGGTTGGTGGTTCAAATCCTGCTCTGTCCTAGTCAGTCCGTTGTGTCATTGGGCAAAGACACTTCACCCTCCTGCCTCCAGTGTCACTCACACTAGTGTATGAATGTTTGGTGGTGGTCAGAGGGGACATTGGTGCAAAATGTCAGCCACACCACCACCAGAGTGAGAGTGAATGAAAAATGTGTCACTAATGTAAAGCGCTTTGAGAGGCCAAAAAAGTGCCTTATAAATCCAATCCATTATTATTAGGGGTATCAAGATAAACTGATTCAAATTGGTTATCAGTCTGCTTTGTAAGAGATATCAGTTATCTACAGGTATATTATCATTAATATCAGTTATCTACAGGTATATTATCATTAATATCAGTTATCTACAGGTATATTATCATTAATATCAGTTATCTACAGGTATATTATCATTAATATCAGTTATCTACAGGTATATTGTAAAGACTTCAGTTAATGTTGTGTGAATTTATGTTCAGTAGTTCCTGCTCTATTGTCTCTGTGACACTAAGTAAACAAAAGGATATGGTTTTGAAATTATATTTGTTTGTTTTTCTTCTCATCAACATAAAATAAATAAGTCCTTGCGGTTAAATTGTTAATTTCTATAGAATCAAAGTTAACTGAATTTGATCGAATCGTACCAAATTGAACTGAATCTAATGGAACCGAATCGTTCACTAATTTTTATGAATCGCCATGAATCGAATCATGGTCTGTGAATCGAGATTCGAATCGAGTCATTGTGTGAGTGAAAGATTCACACCCCTAATTATTATCACATCGGATTTTAACACGGAAATAAATGCAGGTATGTGAGTAAGGTCATTTGATGTTCATAAAAACCATTGATTACATTTTTAAATGTGGGTCGACAGTGTTGTACTTGAACGAGTTCATTGAACGATCGTTCACGAACTATATCATATTTTTAACGAACATGAGCGACTCGTTCACTTTTGCCAAATGAACGGGAAGTTGTGAACGCGGTTATTCTGGCATTTATTGAACTGTGTTCTTATTTAGTTCACATTTCGTTCTTATCACGTTGTAACTATTGAGTCCTATAAGGAATAAAATGGGATCAAAACACAGCATTATCATAGATGTCATTTTTGTATTATTCGGCGGGAGGGGGAGCGAGAGAGAGAGAGAGGGTGCAGAGAGTTTTTGGGAGCGGAGAAAAAGAGTTAAATGTACAGAGTGTGACCGGAGCAGGTGTTGTCCCGTTCTTGGAAATAAACATTGAAAACGAAGCTCACTGAAACCACTCCTTGTGAGAGGGAAATTAAACCGGGATAAGGTATTTACTTCCGCCCTGGAGAGGCGGCATTTTCTCCTGATTTTTTGACTACAGGATAACGTCAGAAACGGTAAATAATAAGTTTACAATAATAACACAAAAAAGAACGAAAAAGTTAATTTTGGGATCCATGAACTTCTAGTTCATAATTTGAAAGAATGAACGATGAACTGAACTAATTCATATTGAGTAACTTGAACTGAACTTTGAACTAGTTCCTAATCAAGGTGAACTTTCCCAACACTGTGGGTCGAGAAGCGGGTCGGGTCTGTTCTTTTCTAACACATTCATTGTGGTCCGAGCTGCGGGTGGTTTAGTTAAAAAAGCGGTCGGTTGCGGGTTGTTTATACATCGACCTGCACATCATTGATATATTTTTTGATTTTGATTTAATAGTCTTTATTTGAACTCAATTTAAAAGACAAAATAAATATAAAAAAACAGATAATAATGATCACACTGAAAAAGAAAAAATACAAATAAAGAAAAGAAAAAAGTGCATTTGTTATTATCATTATGCATTTTCCAAAAGTCCAAAAGGAATAGGATGAAGCACAATGCTTATTTACTCCTACTTACTTACTCCTCAGCGTCACTACCACTGAACATAAACACATTGTTTCAATGTTTCTTACACATATATACATACACATACATATATATATATATATATATATATATATATATATATATATATATATATATATATATATATATATATATATATATATATATATATGTATATATATATATATATATATATATATATATATATATATATATATATATATATATATATATATATATATATATATACTGTAGATTTTGCAGTGTTAATTTGGAGACAATAGGACCAAATACACTCTAGAAGAAGTTAAATAAACTCTCTAAGTGTTGATTTAACACTGCAAAATTTACTGTGTACACACACATATATATATATACATACATATACACACATACATACACACACACACACACATATATATATATATATATATATATATATATATATATATATATATATATATATACATACACATACCTACACACATACATACATATACACACACAGACATACACAGTTATTCACATATACATACATTCCTACATACATACACAGTACATTACATACACCTCCACACTACTATCTATTTGTCCCCTATACATTCATACACAATTCCATATCCTTCTTTGACCCTCCTTCACCCTACACCAAGTATTAACACCCCTTTTTTCTTCTTTTTTTTTCTCCCTTTCCCTTCTCCTTCCCTTCCTTCATTTCCTTTTTTTTCTGGTCTGTAAAACATTTTTATTTATATACAAAAAAAAAAAAAAAAAAAACTTCTTACATATTATGTTATTTTCGATAACAAAATGATGCTAACAATACCATAGAAATGGAGAACAATATATGAGTAGAATAACCAGACCAAAAGGTATAGGCTGAAGCCGAGGCTTATTACGCCTACCCCTATAGATTTTTAACTAGACATCATGCTAAAGTAGTACATTCGCATAACAAACAAGACAAGCATAACAATAAAGGGATTATAAACAACCAAAAGTCACATGGGAAAAAAAAACAAAAACAAAACAATGACAATGTGAGAGGGACAGAGGAAAAGAAAATAAGATAAATAAAAAGTAAAAAAATAAAGAAAAAATAATCCAACTTTCTCTTTTTTCCTTTCTTCCCTTTCCCTGTAAAGGTAGGGTTAGGGTTATATATATATATATATATATATATATATATATATATATATATATATATATATATATATCACTCAAAGTCAAACGACTTGGGATGATTTATATATATATATATATATATATATATATATATATATATATATATATATATATATATATATATGTGTGTGTGTGTGTGTGTGTGTGTGTGTGTGTGTAGAGAGAGAGAGAGATAGGTACTTTATTCATCCCAAAGGAAATGCTGTGAACTCTGTTGTTCTCCTACAAACACAGAGCCAATTAGTGTGGATTTAGAATAAAGTGGAATTAGAATAAAAATGACATAGAATAAAATAGAATCAATCATCATGGATCAGACTATGCAAAATACATTAGTAGTAGTAGTTTAAATACTCCAAGTTGTGTCTGTCCTGTATCATTAAGAGCTTTATCAATGTAAATAAAATAACGCATAAATTTAATGATTACCCCTTGGGTGCATGTTTAAACGTGAGTGGCTCCATCATGGAATCGTCAGACTTCAAGGAGACACATTCAGGATCTGCAGATTCAGCTGAACTCATCTGGAAACTAAAAGGAGAGATTCTGGAATATAATCAATACTGTTTATAAAACTGGAATATAATCAATACTGTTTATAAAACTGGAATATAATCAATACTGTTTATAAAACTGGAATATAATCAATACTGTTTATAAAACTGGAATATAATCAATACTGTTTATAAAACTGGAATATAATCAATACTGTTTATAAAACTGGAATATAATCAATACTGTTTATAAAACTGGAATATAATCAATACTGTTTATAAAACTGGAATATAATCAATACTGTTTATAAAACTGGAATATAATCAATACTGTTTATAAAACTGGAATATAATCAATACTGTTTATAAAACTGGAATATAATCAATACTGTTTATAAAACTGGAATACAATCAATACTGTTTATAAAACTGGAATATAATCAATACTGTTCATAAAACTGGAATATAATCAATACTGTTTATAAAACTGGAATATAATCAATACTGTTTATAAAACTGGAATACAATCAATACTGTTTATAAAACTGGAATATAATCAATACTGTTCATAAAACTGGAATATAATCAATACTGTTTATAAAACTGGAATATAATCAACAGTAAAATGACTTTACTTTCAAACTGTAAATGTTTAGACCAGTGTTGTCAACAATGACTGCTATAGTAGTTAGCTATTGTGATTAGCCAACTACAGTGCATATGGTTAGCTAACTACAGTACATGTGGTTAGCTAACTACAGTACATATGGTTAGCTAACTACAGTACATGTGGTTAGCTAACTACAGTACATGTGGTTAACTAACTACAGTACATGTGGTTAGCTAACTACAGTACATGTGGTTAGCTAACTACAGTACATGTGGTTAACTAACTACTGTACATGTGGTTAGCTAACTACAGTACATATGGTTAGCTAACTACAGTACATATGGTTAGCTAACTACAGTACATGTGGTTAGCTAACTACAGTACATGTGGTTAACTAACTACTGTACATGTGGTTAGCTAACTACTGTACATGTGGTTAGCTAACTACAGTACATGTGGTTAGCTAACTACAGTACATGTGGTTAGCTAACTACAGTACATGTGGTTAACTAACTACTGTACATGTGGTTAGCTAACTACAGTACATATGGTTAGCTAACTACAGTACATATGGTTAGCTAACTACAGTACATGTGGTTAACTAACTACTGTACATGTGGTTAGCTAACTACAGTACATATGGTTAGCTAACTACAGTACATGTGGTTAGCTAACTACAGTACATGTGGTTAACTAACTACTGTACATGTGGTTAGCTAACTACAGTACATATGGTTAGCTAACTACAGTACATATGGTTAGCTAACTACAGTACATGTGGTTAGCTAACTACAGTACATGTGGTTAACTAACTACTGTACATGTGGTTAGCTAACTACTGTACATGTGGTTAGCTAACTACAGTACATGTGGTTAGCTAACTACAGTACATGTGGTTAGCTAACTACAGTACATGTGGTTAACTAACTACTGTACATGTGGTTAGCTAACTACAGTACATATGGTTAGCTAACTACAGTACATATGGTTAGCTAACTACAGTACATGTGGTTAGCTAACTACAGTACATGTGGTTAACTAACTACTGTACATGTGGTTAGCTAACTACAGTACATGTGGTTAGCTAACTACAGTGCATGTGGTTAACTAACTACAGTACATGTGGTTAACTAACTACTGTACATGTGGTTAGCTAACTACAGTACATGTGGTTAGCTAACTACAGTACATGTGGTTAGCTAACTACAGTACATATGGTTAGCTAACTACAGTACATGTGGTTAGCTAACTACAGTACATGTGGTTAGCTAACTACAGTACATGTGGTTAGCTAACTACAGTACATGTGGTTAACTAACTACTGTACATGTGGTTAGCTAACTACAGTACATATGGTTATCTAACTACAGTACATATGGTTAGCTAACTACAGTACATATGGTTAGCTAACTACAGTACATGTGGTTAGCTAACTACAGTACATGCGGTTACCTAACTACAGTACATGCGGTTAGCTAACTACAGTACATGCGGTTAACTAACTACAGTACATGTGGTTAGCTAACTACAGTACATGCGGTTAACTAACTACAGTACATGTGGTTACCTAACTACAGTACATGTGGTTAACTAACTACAGTACATGTGGTTAGCTAACTACAGTACATGTGGTTAGCTAACTACAGTACATGTGGTTAACTAACTACTGTACATGTGGTTAGCTAACTACAGTACATACGGTTAGCTAACTACAGTACATGTGGTTAGCTAACTACAGTACACGTGGTTAGCTAACTACAGTACATGCGGTTAACTAACTACAGTACATGTGGTTAGCTAACTACAGTACATGCGGTTAACTAACTACAGTACATGTGGTTAACTAACTACAGTACATGTGGTTAACTAACTACAGTTAGTTAGAAAATGTGGCGTGTGAAGGCAACAGTGGAACCAGTAGTGATCGGAGCACTAGGGGAAGTGACCCCCAAGCTGGGAGAATTTTTTTAGTTATTTTTTTCCTGTATCAACAAGAGTTTCATCAATGCAATAAAATCTTTTTTTTTTTTTTTTACCTGAAATGCATAAATTTAATGATTACCCCTTGGGTGCATGTTTAAACGTGAGTGGCTCCATCATGGAATCGTCAGACTTCAAGGAGACACATTCAGGATCTGCAGATTCAGCTGAACTCATCTGGAAACTAAAAGGAGAGATTCTGGAATATAATCAATACTGTTTATAAAACTGGAATATAATCAATACTGTTTATAAAACTGGAATATAATCAATACTGTTTATAAAACTGGAATACAATCAATACTGTTTATAAAACTGGAATATAATCAATACTGTTCATAAAACTGGAATATAATCAATACTGTTTATAAAACTGGAATATAATCAATACTGTTTATAAAACTGGAATACAATCAATACTGTTTATAAAACTGGAATATAATCAATACTGTTCATAAAACTGGAATATAATCAATACTGTTTATAAAACTGGAATATAATCAACAGTAAAATGACTTTACTTTCAAACTGTAAATGTTTAGACCAGTGTTGTCAACAATGACTGCTATAGTAGTTAGCTATTGTGATTAGCCAACTACAGTGCATATGGTTAGCTAACTACAGTACATGTGGTTAGCTAACTACAGTACATATGGTTAGCTAACTACAGTACATGTGGTTAGCTAACTACAGTACATGTGGTTAACTAACTACAGTACATGTGGTTAGCTAACTACAGTACATGTGGTTAGCTAACTACAGTACATGTGGTTAACTAACTACTGTACATGTGGTTAGCTAACTACAGTACATATGGTTAGCTAACTACAGTACATATGGTTAGCTAACTACAGTACATGTGGTTAGCTAACTACAGTACATGTGGTTAACTAACTACTGTACATGTGGTTAGCTAACTACTGTACATGTGGTTAGCTAACTACAGTACATGTGGTTAGCTAACTACAGTACATGTGGTTAGCTAACTACAGTACATGTGGTTAACTAACTACTGTACATGTGGTTAGCTAACTACAGTACATATGGTTAGCTAACTACAGTACATATGGTTAGCTAACTACAGTACATGTGGTTAACTAACTACTGTACATGTGGTTAGCTAACTACAGTACATATGGTTAGCTAACTACAGTACATGTGGTTAGCTAACTACAGTACATGTGGTTAACTAACTACTGTACATGTGGTTAGCTAACTACAGTACATATGGTTAGCTAACTACAGTACATATGGTTAGCTAACTACAGTACATGTGGTTAGCTAACTACAGTACATGTGGTTAACTAACTACTGTACATGTGGTTAGCTAACTACTGTACATGTGGTTAGCTAACTACAGTACATGTGGTTAGCTAACTACAGTACATGTGGTTAGCTAACTACAGTACATGTGGTTAACTAACTACTGTACATGTGGTTAGCTAACTACAGTACATATGGTTAGCTAACTACAGTACATATGGTTAGCTAACTACAGTACATGTGGTTAGCTAACTACAGTACATGTGGTTAACTAACTACTGTACATGTGGTTAGCTAACTACAGTACATGTGGTTAGCTAACTACAGTGCATGTGGTTAACTAACTACAGTACATGTGGTTAACTAACTACTGTACATGTGGTTAGCTAACTACAGTACATGTGGTTAGCTAACTACAGTACATGTGGTTAACTAACTACAGTACATGTGGTTAGCTAACTACAGTACATGTGGTTAGCTAACTACAGTACATATGGTTAGCTAACTACAGTACATATGGTTAGCTAACTACAGTACATGTGGTTAGCTAACTACAGTACATGTGGTTAGCTAACTACAGTACATGTGGTTAGCTAACTACAGTACATGTGGTTAACTAACTACTGTACATGTGGTTAGCTAACTACAGTACATGTGGTTAACTAACTACAGTACATGTGGTTAGCTAACTACAGTACATGTGGTTAGCTAACTACAGTACATGTGGTTAGCTAACTACTGTACATGTGGTTAGCTAACTACAGTACATGTGGTTAGCTAACTACAGTGCATGTGGTTAACTAACTACAGTACATGTGGTTAACTAACTACTGTACATGTGGTTAGCTAACTACAGTACATGTGGTTAGCTAACTACAGTACATGTGGTTAACTAACTACAGTACATGTGGTTAGCTAACTACAGTACATGTGGTTAACTAACTACAGTACATGTGGTTAACTAACTACAGTACATATGGTTAGCTAACTACAGTACATGTGGTTAACTAACTACTGTACATGTGGTTAGCTAACTACAGTACATGTGGTTAGCTAACTACAGTACATGTGGTTAACTAACTACTGTACATGTGGTTAGCTAACTACAGTACATGTGGTTAGCTAACTACAGTACATGTGGTTAACTAACTACAGTACATGTGGTTAGCTAACTACAGTACATATGGTTAGCTAACTACAGTACATATGGTTAGCTAACTACAGTACATGTGGTTAGCTAACTACAGTACATGTGGTTACCTAACTACAGTACATGTGGTTAACTAACTACAGTACATGTGGTTAGCTAACTACAGTACATGTGGTTAGCTAACTACAGTACATGTGGTTAACTAACTACTGTACATGTGGTTAGCTAACTACAGTACATATGGTTAGCTAACTACAGTACATGTGGTTAGCTAACTACAGTACATGTGGTTAGCTAACTACAGTACATGTGGTTAGCTAACTACAGTACATGTGGTTAACTAACTACTGTACATGTGGTTAGCTAACTACAGTACATATGGTTATCTAACTACAGTACATATGGTTAGCTAACTACAGTACATATGGTTAGCTAACTACAGTACATGTGGTTAGCTAACTACAGTACATGCGGTTACCTAACTACAGTACATGCGGTTAGCTAACTACAGTACATGCGGTTAACTAACTACAGTACATGTGGTTAGCTAACTACAGTACATGCGGTTAACTAACTACAGTACATGTGGTTACCTAACTACAGTACATGTGGTTAACTAACTACAGTACATGTGGTTAGCTAACTACAGTACATGTGGTTAGCTAACTACAGTACATGTGGTTAACTAACTACTGTACATGTGGTTAGCTAACTACAGTACATACGGTTAGCTAACTACAGTACATGTGGTTAGCTAACTACAGTACACGTGGTTAGCTAACTACAGTACATGCGGTTAACTAACTACAGTACATGTGGTTAGCTAACTACAGTACATGCGGTTAACTAACTACAGTACATGTGGTTAACTAACTACAGTACATGTGGTTAACTAACTACAGTTAGTTAGAAAATGTGGCGTGTGAAGGCAACAGTGGAACCAGTAGTGATCGGAGCACTAGGGGAAGTGACCCCCAAGCTGGGAGAATTTTTTTAGTTATTTTTTTCCTGTATCAACAAGAGTTTCATCAATGCAATAAAATCTTTTTTTTTTTTTTTTACCTGAAATGCATAAATTTAATGATTACCCCTTGGGTGCATGTTTAAACGTGAGTGGCTCCATCATGGAATCGTCAGACTTCAAGGAGACACATTCAGGATCTGCAGATTCAGCTGAACTCATCTGGAAACTAAAAGGAGAGATTCTGGAATATAATCAATACTGTTTATAAAACTGGAATATAATCAATACTGTTCATAAAACTGGAATATAATCAATACTGTTTATAAAACTGGAATATAATCAATACTGTTTATAAAACTGGAATACAATCAATACTGTTTATAAAACTGGAATATAATCAATACTGTTTATAAAACTGGAATATAATCAATACTGTTTATAAAACTGGAATACAATCAATACTGTTTATAAAACTGGAATATAATCAACAGTAAAATGACTTTACTTTCAAACTGTAAATGTTTCGACCAGTGTTGTCAACAATGACTGCTATAGTAGTTAGCTATTGTGATTAGCTAACTACAGTACATATGGTTAGCTAACTACAGTACATGTGGTTAACTAACTACAGTACATGTGGTTAACTAACTACAGTACATGTGGTTAGCTAACTACAGTACATATGGTTAGCTAACTACAGTACATATGGTTAGCTAACTACAGTACATGTGGTTAGCTAACTACAGTACATGTGGTTAACTAACTACAGTACATGTGGTTAACTAACTACTGTACATGTGGTTAGCTAACTACAGTACATGTGGTTAGCTAACTACAGTACATGTGGTTAACTAACTACAGTACATGTGGTTAGCTAACTACAGTACATATGGTTAACTAACTACAGTACATGTGGTTAACTAACTACAGTACATGTGGTTAGCTAACTACAGTACATGTGGTTAACTAACTACTGTACATGTGGTTAGCTAACTACAGTACATGTGGTTAACTAACTACAGTACATGTGGTTAGCTAACTACAGTACATGTGGTTAGCTAACTACAGTACATGTGGTTAGCTAACTACTGTACATGTGGTTAACTAACTACAGTACATATGGTTAGCTAACTACAGTACATGTGGTTAACTAACTACTGTACATGTGGTTAGCTAACTACAGTACATGTGGTTAGCTAACTACAGTACATGTGGTTAACTAACTACAGTACATGTGGTTAGCTAACTACAGTACATATGGTTAGCTAACTACAGTACATATGGTTAGCTAACTACAGTACATGTGGTTAGCTAACTACAGTACATGTGGTTACCTAACTACAGTACATGTGGTTAACTAACTACAGTACATGTGGTTAGCTAACTACAGTACATGTGGTTAGCTAACTACAGTACATGTGGTTAACTAACTACTGTACATGTGGTTAGCTAACTACAGTACATATGGTTAGCTAACTACAGTACATGTGGTTAGCTAACTACAGTACATGTGGTTAGCTAACTACAGTACATGTGGTTAGCTAACTACAGTACATGTGGTTAACTAACTACTGTACATGTGGTTAGCTAACTACAGTACATATGGTTATCTAACTACAGTACATATGGTTAGCTAACTACAGTACATATGGTTAGCTAACTACAGTACATGCGGTTAGCTAACTACAGTACATGCGGTTACCTAACTACAGTACATGCGGTTAGCTAACTACAGTACATGCGGTTAACTAACTACAGTACATGTGGTTAGCTAACTACAGTACATGCGGTTAACTAACTACAGTACATGTGGTTACCTAACTACAGTACATGTGGTTAACTAACTACAGTACATGTGGTTAACTAACTACAGTACATGTGGTTAGCTAACTACAGTACATGTGGTTAACTAACTACTGTACATGTGGTTAGCTAACTACAGTACATATGGTTAGCTATTTACAGTACATGTGGTTAGCTAACTACAGTACATGTGGTTAGCTAACTACAGTACATGTGGTTAACTAACTACTGTACATGTGGTTAGCTAACTACAGTACATATGGTTATCTAACTACAGTACATATGGTTAGCTAACTACAGTACATATGGTTAGCTAACTACAGTACATGTGGTTAGCTAACTACAGTACATGTGGTTAGCTAACTACAGTACACGTGGTTAGCTAACTACAGTACATGCGGTTAACTAACTACAGTACATGTGGTTAGCTAACTACAGTACATGCGGTTAACTAACTACAGTACATGTGGTTAACTAACTACAGTACATGTGGTTAACTAACTACAGTTAGTTAGAAAATGTGGCGTGTGAAGGCAACAGTGGAACCAGTAGTGATCGGAGCACTAGGGGAAGTGACCCCCAAGCTGGGAGAATTTTTTTAGTTATTTTTTTCCTGTATCAACAAGAGTTTCATCAATGCAATAAAATCTTTTTTTTTTTTTTACCTGAAATGCATAAATTTAATGATTACCCCTTGGGTGCATGTTTAAACGTGAGTGGCTCCATCATGGAATCGTCAGACTTCAAGGAGACACATTCAGGATCTGCAGATTCAGCTGAACTCATCTGGAAACTAAAAGGAGAGATTCTGGAATATAATCAATACTGTTTATAAAACTGGAATATAATCAATACTGTTTATAAAACTGGAATATAATCAATACTGTTTATAAAACTGGAATATAATCAATACTGTTCATAAAACTGGAATATAATCAATACTGTTTATAAAACTGGAATATAATCAATACTGTTTATAAAACTGGAATACAATCAATACTGTTTATAAAACTGGAATATAATCAATACTGTTTATAAAACTGGAATATAATCAATACTGTTTATAAAACTGGAATACAATCAATACTGTTTATAAAACTGGAATATAATCAACAGTAAAAATGACTTTACTTTCAAACTGTAAATGTTTCGACCAGTGTTGCCAACAATGACTGCTATAGTAGTTAGCTATTGTGATTAGCTAACTACAGTACATGTGGTTAACTAACTACAGTACATGTGGTTAACTAACTACAGTACATGTGGTTAGCTAACTACAGTACATATGGTTAGCTAACTACAGTACATATGGTTAGCTAACTACAGTACATGTGGTTAGCTAACTACAGTACATGTGGTTACCTAACTACAGTACATGTGGTTAGCTAACTACAGTACATATGGTTAGCTAACTACAGTACATGTGGTTAGCTAACTACAGTACATGTGGTTACCTAACTACAGTACATGTGGTTAACTAACTACAGTACATGTGGTTAGCTAACTACAGTACATGTGGTTAGCTAACTACAGTACATGTGGTTAACTAACTACTGTACATGTGGTTAGCTAACTACAGTACATATGGTTAGCTAACTACAGTACATGTGGTTAGCTAACTACAGTACATGTGGTTAGCTAACTACAGTACATGTGGTTAGCTAACTACAGTACATGTGGTTAACTAACTACTGTACATGTGGTTAGCTAACTACAGTACATATGGTTATCTAACTACAGTACATATGGTTAGCTAACTACAGTACATATGGTTAGCTAACTACAGTACATGCGGTTAGCTAACTACAGTACATGCGGTTACCTAACTACAGTACATGCGGTTAGCTAACTACAGTACATGCGGTTAACTAACTACAGTACATGTGGTTAGCTAACTACAGTACATGCGGTTAACTAACTACAGTACATGTGGTTACCTAACTACAGTACATGTGGTTAACTAACTACAGTACATGTGGTTAACTAACTACAGTACATGTGGTTAGCTAACTACAGTACATGTGGTTAACTAACTACTGTACATGTGGTTAGCTAACTACAGTACATATGGTTAGCTATTTACAGTACATGTGGTTAGCTAACTACAGTACATGTGGTTAGCTAACTACAGTACATGTGGTTAACTAACTACTGTACATGTGGTTAGCTAACTACAGTACATATGGTTATCTAACTACAGTACATATGGTTAGCTAACTACAGTACATATGGTTAGCTAACTACAGTACATGTGGTTAGCTAACTACAGTACATGTGGTTAGCTAACTACAGTACACGTGGTTAGCTAACTACAGTACATGCGGTTAACTAACTACAGTACATGTGGTTAGCTAACTACAGTACATGCGGTTAACTAACTACAGTACATGTGGTTAACTAACTACAGTACATGTGGTTAACTAACTACAGTTAGTTAGAAAATGTGGCGTGTGAAGGCAACAGTGGAACCAGTAGTGATCGGAGCACTAGGGGAAGTGACCCCCAAGCTGGGAGAATTTTTTTAGTTATTTTTTTCCTGTATCAACAAGAGTTTCATCAATGCAATAAAATCTTTTTTTTTTTTTTACCTGAAATGCATAAATTTAATGATTACCCCTTGGGTGCATGTTTAAACGTGAGTGGCTCCATCATGGAATCGTCAGACTTCAAGGAGACACATTCAGGATCTGCAGATTCAGCTGAACTCATCTGGAAACTAAAAGGAGAGATTCTGGAATATAATCAATACTGTTTATAAAACTGGAATATAATCAATACTGTTTATAAAACTGGAATATAATCAATACTGTTTATAAAACTGGAATATAATCAATACTGTTCATAAAACTGGAATATAATCAATACTGTTTATAAAACTGGAATATAATCAATACTGTTTATAAAACTGGAATACAATCAATACTGTTTATAAAACTGGAATATAATCAATACTGTTTATAAAACTGGAATATAATCAATACTGTTTATAAAACTGGAATACAATCAATACTGTTTATAAAACTGGAATATAATCAACAGTAAAAATGACTTTACTTTCAAACTGTAAATGTTTCGACCAGTGTTGCCAACAATGACTGCTATAGTAGTTAGCTATTGTGATTAGCTAACTACAGTACATGTGGTTAACTAACTACAGTACATGTGGTTAACTAACTACAGTACATGTGGTTAGCTAACTACAGTACATATGGTTAGCTAACTACAGTACATATGGTTAGCTAACTACAGTACATGTGGTTAGCTAACTACAGTACATGTGGTTACCTAACTACAGTACATGTGGTTAGCTAACTACAGTACATGTGGTTAGCTAACTACAGTACATGTGGTTAACTAACTACAGTACATGTGGTTAACTAACTACAGTACATGTGGTTAGCTAACTACAGTACATGTGGTTAACTAACTACAGTACATGTGGTTAGCTAACTACAGTACATGTGGTTAACTAACTACTGTACATGTGGTTAGCTAACTACAGTACATATGGTTAGCTAACTACAGTACATATGGTTAGCTAACTACAGTACATGTGGTTAGCTAACTACAGTATATGTGGTTAGCTAACTACAGTACATGTGGTTAGCTAACTACAGTACATGTGGTTAGCTAACTACAGTACATGTGGTTAGCTAACTACAGTACATGTGGTTAACTAACTACTGTACATGTGGTTAGCTAACTACAGTACATATGGTTAGCTAACTACAGTACATATGGTTAGCTAACTACAGTACATGTGGTTAGCTAACTACAGTACATGTGGTTAACTAACTACTGTACATGTGGTTAGCTAACTACAGTACATATGGTTAGCTAACTACAGTACATATGGTTAGCTAACTACAGTACATGTAGTTACTGTCAAGTGTCAAAGTGTTTTTTTCTGGTTAAGCTAGCATCAAACTGTTGCACAGTCCTGCTGGATTATTTACAGCATGACTGTCCAAACTAATTAATTACACATGTGGGTCTTAAGTATGTTTTCCTGATGAATGTTTTCACATCACATCCATTTATATGAGCTTCGTGTTACCTTGGTAACGGTTCACTGCTGGACCCGACAGACTGTTGGTCTGCAGACTCGTCCAACTTCCTTTTCTTCGTCTTCTTTTCCGCCATTTCTATTGTATCTGAAAAAAGCAGACGCACCTTTCCATAAGTACTGGTGTCAAAAATCACATTAAGATTTCTATCTATCTATCTATCTATCTATCTATCTATCTATCTATCTATCTATCTATCTATCTATCTATCTATCTATCTATCTATCTTCTTATTTCAGTTTGTTCATATTATTCACATTGTTTGACAGGAAAGTTAGTCATTGTGAACATTTTTATTGTTTAATTTGACTGTTTTCCCTCTAAAATATACATAAGTACATATACAACTTTGTAGTCCACATTATTTATGCATTTTTATTTTATTATTTCACTGGTTCAGCCCAGTTCAGATCAAATTTAGCTGAAATGAGTCTTCTGAACTAATGGGCGTGGTTAACTCTGTGCAGCTCCACCTCCACCTACATGTCTGTCTGTGTGTCTGTGTGTCTGTGACGCACTTGTCTTTTTGTCTGTGAGTCAGAAACTGAATCCTTCTTTGCTTCCAGACACTTAGACCTCATTACTGACTCTACTACTTCTCCTTACATCCCTCAGCTGTTATAAATACACATTATTTTGAGAAGTGGCTGAAAATACGTGTTATCGCGATAACTCAGTTTAAACATTAAACATGTTTTTCGCTGATTAAAGGGTTAGAGTTTGTGTTTTGGGAAAAATAGACTTTATAATAAGGACGGGCAGGTTATTGGGTTAAAATTAGCTTAGTTTGTTTTGGTTAAAAAGCACTTGTGTGTTTGTGACGCAGTTTTCAACAGACTGTGAAGTACGTATTAAAAACGCCTCCAGTACTTTACAGTTTGTACAGTGGACGTGACGAGGGTTTCATAAACACACGAAACAGTCCCAGACATAAAAAAAAATTAAACCTGTGCATAATACTACAAAAGGACATGCAAAATGATTTTTAAAGTGTACTGTACAGTAAACGAAGCTTTTATTTTGGAAGGTTTAACCCTTAAATGGGACTGTTTTCATATGTGCAACATCTGCTTCTTCTTCTTCTATTATTATTATATACATTACTGTAGTACCCGCATCTTTTACCAAAACAAACGAACCAAAACTCAACCATCAAACCTGTCAAACTTCCTCCTAGATTCTTATCTGATCCAGAACATTCTGCACCAACTGCGCACATCTACTAAGATAGTGTTAAACTCAAAATGCAGTGAATTTAAATAAATATTACCTGTTCTGTTTGGATCCTGTCGCTCATGTTTGTATCTTTATGGAGCATTTTGTAAAATCCTGTGGCTTTTTACTTTCAGTTTCACGGAAGCGTTGGTTTGAATGTAAACAGAAATAGGACACTCCCCTCCCCTCCCCCCCCCCCCCCTCCCCTCCCCTCCCCTCCCCTCCCCTCCTCTCCTCTCCTCTCCTCTCCCCTCCCCTCCCCTCCCCTCCCCTCCCCTCCCCTCCCCCTCCCCTCCCCTCCCCTCCCCTCCCCTCCCCTCCCCTCCCCTCCCCTCCCCTCCTCCTCCCCTCTCCTCTCCTCCCCTTGTTTGTATGTTTGTCATTCATACGAAATAAACATGAAAAATAAAATAAAAACATAGACCTAGTGTGGTTGCCAGAAATCAAACTATGAACATATTTGTAGAGTAACATGTCGATTTAACATTTTAGACATAAATTCAACATTTTAAACATATCAATTTAACATTTTAAACTTATATATCTTTTTGCTGTTATTTCTACAGTAATTTTTTTTTACAGTGGATCATTTCCCTTCATAATGAATGTTCCTCTGAAGTGATATTTCAATTTGTATGTGCAATATTTATTTTAAGTATCTCTTTATTTAAAAGAAGAGAAATCTTGAATTCATAGATTCAGACAGACAGACAGACAGACAGACAGACAGACAGACAGACAGACAGATAGACAGACAGACAGACAGACAGACAGACAGACAGACAGACAGACAGACAGACAGACAGACAGACAGACAGACAGACAGATAGACAGATAGATAGATAGATAGATAGATAGATAGATAGATAGATAGATAGATAGATAGATAGATAGATAGATAGATAGATAGATAGATAGATAGATAGATAGATAGATAGATAGATAGATAGATAATTAAGCAACAATAATATTATCTTGCATTTAGCAAAAAAAATTCCTAAATTCAGCAAAAGAAAACTGGGTCAAGTCTAAAAAATTTCGAATTTTGCAAAAACAAATCATAAATTAAGAAAAAAAATATGCTAATGTTAATGGAACGAGTGAAAATGATCTGAATGAGATTTTGTAAGACAAGATTTTCCAGATCTGGCGTAATAAGTGTGACCGGTGGATGTTAAATAGACATTAAATTCTAGTCCAAGTCATCTTAAAAATGTTTTAAAAACATCTTAAAAAGTCTCAAAATTATTTTTTTTTTGTTTCAGATTTTTACAAATATTTTCCAGATCTATTGTCTATAAATCAGTTCTTATGTCTGACTGAAAAGTTCCTCTTCATGTGATTCTGTCTGATTTGAAATGTGATCACATATTTAGACTAGAAATTAAAAAAGTAATATTTATTTTTTCAGTGTTTAATCTTAAAATGTTACTTACATTTCTTTCTTTGTGCAGTTTCTTCCTCTTCAGTTAACGTGTGTGGTCCTCACACGTGGTGTTTGGTTTCCAGGACTTCTTAACCGTTAAATTGTTGGTGGGACAAAGGCGGGTGGGGCTTATTTTAACTGCCTGAACATGCTTCCTTTCCTCTGCTCTGGGCTTATTTATTTATTTATTTATTTTTTCATTGTCAATACAACAAACCTGAAATGAACTGTTGCAAACATGCAACACACCCAAAAATATATCTGTTGTATGTGCTATAGTCAAACTAATGATCTCCATTTACTTTTTTTAAAAGGGTTAACTCTAACCCTGACACTCAGACTGAACATGATGCAATAAAAGCTTATCTTCTAAGAACATTTCATGCAGGAAAAAAAACCAGTGAAATTCATTCTAAGATAAAACTTTATCAGTTTCACTAGGAGGGAAATTCCAGTTTACAGCAGCAACAAACAAAACATCAGTAAACACGTAGAAGGAAAAGAAAATAAATAAATAAATAAATAAAACACAAGAGTGAAAATATAAAGAAGAAAAAACAAGATATTTTGTGTTTATATAAATATTTATATAAATAGAGAAAAGATAAATAGAGTTAAATATTGTTAGAATGTGAAACTAAAATAAAATGTCAACTTTAAATGGCATTTATATATTTACAGTGTTTAATATTATTTATTTGCATTATTATATACATTTACATTCTGGTTTTGTGTGTGTGTGTGTGTGTGTGTGTGTGTGTGTGTGTTCTTGTATTCTTATCTTTATGGGGACATTGATCTGTTTACACAGTTACACCATGGATACCAAAATTCAGGTCCCCACAAGGGTTAATTATAAATGTTGGTCTCCACTAGTAAAATATAAATGTGTGAAGTATACACATCTATGCAAATGATTTGGTCCTGTAAATACCAGGAACAATAATTAAAAATATATATAATAGATATGCTTTTTTGATTATTATTTATTTAAATTTGTATATCTTTTTTCTTAGCTTTTTATTATTATTATTATTATTATTATTATTATTATTATTATTATTATTATTATTATTATTATTATTATTATTATTATTATTATTATTATTATTATTATTATTAATAAATAAATAATTATTATTAATAATAATAATATTAATTATTATTAATAATAATAATAATAATAACTTACAATTTTACTTAATTTTTTTACATATTTATTTGTAAATAATTTTTTTATTTAAACTTTTTTACTTTCTTTGATTATTTTTTATTTAATGTATCAATTTATTTTTTTTTTTATTATATTAAATATAATTTTAGTTATTTTTGAAAAAAAGGGGTTTATGATCACTACCCAATGGACATTTTACCTACAACTGATACACAGACACACACACACACACACACACACACACACATTTATTTATTTTGTTAATTTTAGCCTTAGTAAACTACATTAATCAGTTGTTTGTTAGTGTTTGCAGCTTCTACGTGCTTTGTATTGTGCCGCTGTACATTTGAATTTCCCCCATGGTGGATCAATAAAGTATATCTCATCTCATCTCATGTCATTTTATCAAAACAAATACCCTTCATCCTTTGCAACAGCTCCACATACATTTATTAAAATTACATCATTTGACTTCAAATACAGATTTCATACATTGAATCTGAATAATTAGGTTAAAAATATTCCAGTTTCTTTTTTTCAAACACATGGCTTTGACATCACAGAGTGCAAACTCTATTTCAGTTTGGAGTAAATCCATCCGTCTGTCCGCTGTTAGAGCGACAGTAACATTTCTTAAACATTTGGAAACGACACTTGCAGGTGAGTCCACTGCTCCGTTAGTTTGGAAGTGACAGAAAACCTGCCTTCGTGAACGGTAACACGTTAAAACCAGAAGGTAAAGACGCTATTGGCCGTCGGCTGCCGGGGGGGCGGAGCCATCACTGTCATCCTCCCAGGACGAAGAGGTAAACCCAGCAGGAGCGGAGATAGAGTGAGGGGCAGGGGTGTGGCCTAGGCCTTGGTACCGCCCACTAGAAGAAGGCGAGGAAGGCATGGACGTTGCCGCGACGACCAGAGGGTCCTGGGAGTTGGCTGTGAGGAGGCCGGTGTGCTCGGTGTGTTCAGGCCTCGCCGCTGTCCCGAAATACATCTTGTTCGGACGGCCAAGAAACGTGCGACCTAAGGGGGTGGGGGGTCAGAGTTAACAATTGAGGGGGGGGGTTCTGTGTTATACAATGGCTATTCTTCCATTATGTTTTGGAGGAATTACACTGTTCTACAACTTGTTCTTTTAGAAACTACCTTCTTCAGATAACCCACCCTCTATACTCCCTAATTTACTGCTGTAGTCACTTTTGGTTAGATTTCCCTGAAACTGGTCGACCAATCACAGTTAAGTATAGAGTCAGAGGGCGAGCCTAACAAAGTGATGCTGCGACGATTCAAAGAGAAACAACCGGAAACAACCACAGAATAAAAAAACAAAGAAGTGTAGATTTCCTTTTATCACAGATGAGTGAAGAATGTGAGAAAACGTCAACAATCTTTAAATTATTTTTACAGAAGCGACAACAGTCGTTCAGCTCCATAATCCACCATTTTGTTTGGTCATTCCTAACTTTCTCCAGACTCCTCCTTGAATTTACCGGCGCTCTAACTACGTCATCCTAAAGATTATGTTGATTGGTTGTAGTACCGTCCTATTACATACAGAGGATTTGAAAGACAACCTTTTAGCCCCGCCTCCTCTGACTATGAAGAACGATTAGACCTATACATATAATGAATGGGGATAGTGCGGCTAGGCTAGGTGTTTACATGGTGATGTCAAAAAGGAATTAACCTTTATTCTGAATTAAACAGGAATAAAAACTCTCATGTAAACAAGACCACTCACCAACATGGCGGACCTGCTCAGTGACATCAGCTTGGATGTCCGAGAAATCCCACATCGCCAAAAAGCTGTCGAAACACGAGCCCTCCTCTGCCTCCTGCACGATCAGTGAAATGATCAGTTGAAATGATCAATTGAAATGATCAATTAAAATGATCAGTTGAAATGATCAATTGAAATGATCAGTTGAAATGATCAGTTGAAATGATCAATTGAAATGATCAGTTGAAATGATCAATTGAAATGATCAATTGAAATGATCAGTTGAAATGATCAGTTAAAATGATCAGTTGAAATGATCAGTTGAAATGATCAGTTAAAATGATCAGTTGAAATGATCAGTTGAAATGATCAGTTGAAATGATCAGTTAAAATGATCAATTGAAATGATCAGTTAAAATGATCAGTTGAAATGATCAGTTGAAATGATCAGTTGAAATAATCAGTTAAAATGATCAGTTGAAATGATCAGTTGAAATAATCAGTTGAAATGATCAGTTAAAATGATCAGTTGAAATAATCAGTTAAAATGATCAGTTGAAATGATCAGTTAAAATGATCAGTTGAAATAATCAGTTGAAATAATCAGTTGAAATAATCAGTTAAAATGATCAGTTGAAATAATCAGTTAAAATGATCAGTTGAAATAATCAGTTGAAATAATCAGTTGAAATGATCAGTTAAAATGATCAATTGAAATGATCAATTGAAATGATCAGTTAAAATGATCAGTTGAAATAATCAGTTGAAACAACACCTCTGTCATCAGTTTTCTCTGTGAGCTGCTGTTTTACAAAAAAAACTACTGTGGAAGTTGACAGTAAATACATCAGTACATGAATCCTAACAATAACAGCCCATAATACTACACCATGGTCAGTCTAAATAAAATAAATGAACATAATCCTCAATTCCAAATGTATTTGATAGTTACAGTCCTAGACACGAGTGTTTACCTGGACGTAGGGTTTGTAGGTGAAGGTGTAGTGGTGAGCAATGGCAGCAAAGAACATCTCTATGCAGATGATGAAATCCTGTTTAGACAGAAAACATTTGTGAATAGTGCTGATCAGTTAACCCTTTGGTGCATGAATTATGAGAACATTAGTAGAGTTGTAGCGTTCTTCTGTAGACATGAAAATCATAATGTGATTATAATATTTTATATGAACCACGCAGCTGGAAAATATGTTTAATTTTAACAGGTTCCAATCCCCCCATAACCTAGCAGCGCTAGACCCTCCTAGTGGTAACAAATATAATGTGCTGCTGTAGTAGTGTAGTTACAGTCTGGCTTTGATCGACTACAACTATAACTAGAATAACTGACGAAGTTACAGCTGTTTTTAAATCTCAGTTAAAAACATATTTATTTAGGAGAGTGTTTGACATGTAGTCGACTGTCCATGTGTGTTTTACGTTGTTGTTATGGTTTTATAACTTGTTTTATCTTTGGTTTTATCTTGGTTTTATAATAGTTACTTGTTTTTATCTCATTTTGGAAAACACTTTTGGTGTTGTAAGGTGCTATATAAATACAATTTGATTTGATTTGTTTCTGCTCAGCTTCATAAGCTTCACACCAGGGTC
>CM035800.1:28789177-28826677 GCA_020466265.1 Siphamia tubifer
ATATATATATATATATATATATATGGGTAATTCATAGATATTGATAAATTTTCTGTCCCCAGGTTAGTGTTAACATCTTATTTAAAATGAATTAAACATCTATGATAAACATCTGAAACAAATTGTGATGCAGATGGGGGTGTGTCACTGACCCACATTTGTAAACCTGTGGTGCAGTGTGGGTTCTTACTCTCCCATCGGCCAGGGGGGGCAGCAGCAGAGCGGTGGGAGGTGTGGCTGCTGCTGTTGGACCTCCAGCATCAGCACCAGACTGGGATACTGGTTACTGAGGAAGTTGAGCAGGAAAACCAGGAAGTTATAGATGACGTAGGCCTCGTAGCATTCCCTGCACGTGTCCACGTAGATGGCCAGGCTGGGATAGCGTAGGGCCAACCACTGCAGGAGCAAGAGTGGAAGGAGGGACCAAGGGTTTAAAGCACGAAGGAAAAGAAGGATGATTCAACCTTTGTTTTTGTTGTTTTTTTTGCATTAACATCAATAATTTCTGGTGACCCCAGATATTCAAAACATACGATGGCTGACACGGTCAAACTCACCGCATCGACAAAACACTACAAACACAAGAACGATGCAACAACCAAAAACACAAACACATAAAACAAATGACCTTTGACCTTTATAGCTCAATATTTAATGGTTTCTTCCTTGACACATCATTAATCATGTCTGAAAGTATTTGCAGCGTTTATCTTTCACATTTGTTTTGGGGGTTTGTACATTTTTGCTTCTGCTTGGTTTCAGTTATTACATCATGTTTCTCTCTCAAGCTTCACTTCTGTTGTTTTTGTTTAATGTGTTTGTGTTTTTGGTTCTTGCATCTTTCTTGTGTTTGCAGCGTTTTGTTGATGCGATGCGTTTGCCTGTCGGACACAAAACAGACTTTTTTTTTGTTAAAATTAATTAGTTTTTTTTAATCCTGTAATAGCTTTTTATACAAAAATACAGGAAAAGGAGAAAAAAACTCCAACTATTGACAAGATAAACAATAAAAGCACAAACCCCACCATGGTACATCAACCCCTCCACCCCCCAATGACCCACATGATCACTAGGTGTCACTTCCACCACTGCTGGTCCACCTCTACCTACCAAATGAAAAACTTTTTTTAATAATTATTTTAGATTACTTCTATTTTTATTGCTTACATTGTACCTACACTATTGATGATTTACCGATGATGTAACCAATTAATTTCCTGCAAGGATCAATAAATCAATGACGCATCTATTCTATTCTAGTGTGTGATGAATGTTAGTGTGTGATGATGACTTACACTGTCCAAACTGTAGATGGGCACCATCCACAGAATCCTAAAGAATAGAATACAATGTCTTTATTGTCATTGGACAAGAACAAGGACATTAAAATATGCACAAGTCTAAAAGGTGTCATTATATATATAATCAAGGTATGAATTATTGCATGTCAGCTACAGAACACACACAGTATGAAGCGCCTTAAAGCCATTAGGGTAGAAGCTGTTCCTGAGTCTGTTTGTTTTTCCTTTTAATGGTAAAAAAAAAAAAAAAACATCACTTTGTTTCAGCTTCAAATGTTCTGCACTAACAATCACATGGACACTTTTGAAGCTGGAAAATATCCTCTTACATTTTACGTTTTAGGATGAGTTGAACAACGAGTCAAACTGTACAGAAGTATTTCAGTAGAGTTTATAAAAGTAGTATTTTGTTTATTTTTTTTGACCCATTCTATGAAGAGGCTTTTGTCATTTACATGCTTTGAGACATGCAGTATTTGTACGTATCTGTGTGTACCTGATAATGGGTTTCTGGAGTTCAGGCTGAGTATAATGCACCATATGCTGCAGAATCCCCCACAGTGAAATAGGGATGGTCAGAAAAACGAACACACCGGCTATAAACCAGGCTTTACTGTGAGTCCCAACCTGTAGAGACAAACCTCAGGTCATTATATTCTACTGCAGGAAAAACACTGAATAAATACAGGAAATTCACTTAATAAATACAGGAAATATACTTAATAAATACAGGAAATATACTTAATAAATATAGGAAATATACTTAATAAATATAAGAAATACACAGCATTAATGGCACTAAGTATATTTTGAATATAACAGAAGTGTACTTGGTCCTTCTGCAGCTCCCAGATGCAGAGCGGCAGCACGGCCAGCAGCAGGAGCGCATAAAGCACCAGAACCAGAGGGCGAATCCACCTCCTCCACTCTGCACAGGAACACGGCATGACGGCTGTTTACCCTGAGCGTCGACTACAGACACATCCTTAAACACCACAGGCCACACCTGAGGGAGAGCAGAATATAAAATATTATTATTATTATTATTATTATTATTATTATTACTACTATTACTACTACTACTACTACTACTACTACTACTACTACTACTACTAATAATAATAATAATAATAATAATAATAATAATAATGTGTTTGAAAAAAATAAAATGATGTAACATGATTCTTTCAACCATTACACATAATTCATAATTTAAAAAAAAAACAAAGATTTTTTCCCCTCTGGTTCTCAGGAGTATAGCGGTCTCTAATACTAGCTGACAAAATTAAAATTACTTTGTAGTTTGTGGACTTCCCAGAGCACAAGGTTGAGCTTTAGACAAAATTAAGTTTGATATTGGATTAAATTAAAAGAAAGGACATGAAAGATTTAACCCAAAAAGACTCAAACCTTCCACTGATGGAAAATGTTTAATACTTGTTGATCTGAATGTTATCAGTCCATGTAAATAATTGGTGTAAAAAAATGCAGTTATTTGTCTTTTCATGGTCATCAGCTCCATGGTTACCATGGAAGTGCCATCATTTTCTACTAGGAGTGTGACGAGACACTTGGCTTACGAGGTGAGACGAGACACGAGATTGGGTTCACAAGATCAAGATGAGATTTTAAGAAAACTAATTATATGAATGGACAACAGACATTTATTTAACTTAGTTGCACATGGATTTTATACCTCTGTAAGCATTTACAAAAGTAGTAGCTCATATTTTAATACATATAACATAATATTATGTGGCAGAATACATGTTACATGTAATGATTTTTATCCATCCCGAATAAGATGCACAAAGACTGAATAAAGCAGTTGTTTTTAAAAAATATATATATTTTTTTAATTTAGTTTTCGCTCTCTTTTCACTCTCATTTATTTGCATTTCTGTTTTTAAATTATTTACATAATCAAAATAAAATAAATCAATCAATCAATTAATTAATTAAAATGTTGAGACCATAGACTTAGTATGTGGTCCTTTACTGTAACAACATTGAAATGAAGTATACATAAGAGAAGAAAAATGTGTACTTGAACGCACCACTTCCGATCTAACACAATAATGTATTTTTTAATCATTATAAACCAACATGTGTTGCTAAACACTTTTAACTGTGAGGTTTGTGTTACGAAAATGTTAAATTAATAAACTCTTTAAGTCATTTAGTTTATTGACCCAATAAATTCTATATTAATGAAAACATTTACAAAAGCCAGACATGTTAGTTCACATGAAGGCACGTGAATGCGCCATTTATCTGCAGAACATATTGTTTTAAAGAAAAAACTAGCTGAATACAAAATAATAATTGATCATTTACATGACCGAAATAAAAAAAAAACAGTCAGTTGATTAAAATGTTGAGACCATAGACTTAGTATGTGGCCATTTACTGTAACAAGACACAGTATTAAAATTAAGTATAAGAGAAGAAATGTGTACGTGAACGCACCACTTCCGATTTAACACATGTATTTTTAACCATTTTTACAGCATTGTTAAACACTTTACCTGTCGGGTTTGTGTTACAGAAATATTAAATGCATAAATTATTTTAAGTTCTTTAGTTTCTTGCGCCAATGAATTCTATGTTAAAGCAAAAATGTTCAAAAGCCAAACATGTTAGGTCACGTGAACGCACCATTTATCACAATACTATATTGTTTTAAAGCACTCATGGTTAAAAAGAAATCTGACAAATTACGTGTTAATTTCATAACTCGAAAATAACTGTAAACATGTGAGAAAATATAAAACAAAACGGTGAATATTAAAGAAGTAGATGATGACCGTGAAAGCTGCAGACGTTCATTCAGACTGACGGGTGGCCTGTTTTCATCCTCGCCCCTGTTTCCGTTACCAGGCAACGCATCTCCCCCCCACACACACATACACTCTCTGCCGCAAACAGATCCTTAGCTGCTTCTGATCGATCCACCCACGCTTTCGATCACTGTCTGATCACCACCCAGATCGATCCCATCTGTCGGTTATCGGTGAATCCATCCGCGCGTGTACAGTAAATATCCGGTGTGGAGCCTGAAGGGGAGAGGCTGCTGCTGCGCGCGCGTGTTGTTGCCCTTCTGCCGCCGGTGTTTACGCACTCACGTCACGGGGAGGAATCTCAAGCATCTCTCTCCATCAGTCATGTGGTTTGAAGCCACCGCAAATTAAATTAGGGCATCATCATTGAGGGACATTTTGATCCACATTCCACTCACTTCCATTAAGCAATTGAATCAAGTGGTGAAGCAGCAGAAAACTGAGGACACAGTGTAGGAGAATATTGGACTCACATGAACATATATAAGGAAACAAGGGCATACAAGAGGAAGAGGACCACTAAAGAAAAACTAAAGTCAATATACACTACTATGGAAACTACGGCCATTTTAATCGTCACATTGGTCTATTTTTTTTAACAAAGTATCTGCTTCAGACATTAAATGTGCTGAATATTTCATACTTTAATAAGATGAATCAGAAAACAATGACAAAAGTGCTGGTTAGCTCGTGTTTTAATGTATATGACAGTGTGTTATGTGTTAAGTCTCCGCTCTTTCTGGGAGGCTCATGGGGCATGAGATCAGAAAATTAATGAATGAAAATTAATAAAATGCTAAAATCATATCTGGTTTGTCATGTGTCCTGAATCACACACATGTTGTACCTCATAATAAATTATAATTATTGATGTGTGTTTCAACTGCTTCTGTTAACCAACGACTCATTCATTTGCGAGTAAAACCTGTTAATAATTTGAACTACACGCCTGGCGCGTATGTGACGTCACCACGTGTTACGTCACATACGCGACGCATTGTAGTCTCTTACTAAACCCACATAAAACCTAACGTCACGTTTGCTTCCCATCACAAACAGATGGTTTGTCTATACCGCATTAACCGCACTTCAGAGCACTTGTCAAATGGAAACAGAATTTAGCTTGACTCGCTCCATTCACTCCCATTCATTTTATTGCGAGCAAAGCACCTATGGACCGGAAATAGAAGGGCGGGACTTAGCCTCCGCATCGACTTTCATTGTTAAAAAGATCAAAGTTCACAGTCGAAATAAACTTGTTTACAGCCTGGTTCAAAAGTATTTTAGGTTTAAGATAACAGGTTTCTCTTCATGATAACTGCGAGGAGGTGTATTTTTAGAACTCATCTGTTTAGATATGAATAATTAGTGGCGTGTCTTTTTGATTGACAGGTGCCATATACTACCGATGCTAGCGCTTGTGGTTATCTCCCGGAAAGGCCTCAGTCTTGCTTTAAATCACTTCGGCTGTTTGGCTTCACTGAACTGGACCTGTTAGTTTCGTTTGCGGTGTTCATGTCGATTCGTGTTAAGATATTTTTCGTGGACTTATTAGACAAACATGACTTCCTCTGCTATTGATTGCAATAACAGTCTGTCATATAAGTCGGCTCGGTTAACTGGGGCCACAGTGGCTAACCATAACCCCAGGGTGTCACTGTGGAACATTTCACATTATTGGGGGATGGCGGATGCAGCGATCACGAGCTGAACCGAGTCCCCCTGGGTCGGACCCAGACTCACCAGGGCACTGGGACCCAGCTGGCACCCAGGCTTTGTCTCCCCTATGGCTCTGGGCTCGTTGTATTTTTGTCCCTTGCTGATATGAGGTGTTCTGTGGCAGCTGTGGTTTACACGCATGTTAGCTTAAGCTTGTCAGCATGTTAGCTTTTAGCTTTAGCCTGCCTAACCCTTTAGCTCTTAGCTTTAACCTGCCTACCCCTTTAGCTCTTAGCTTTAGCCTGCCTACCCCTTTAGCTCTTAGCTTTAGCCTGCCTACCCCTTTAGCTCTTAGGTTTAGCCTGTCTACCCCTTTAGCTCTTAGCTTTAGCCTGCCTACCCCTTTAGCTCTTAGCTTCAGCTTGCCTCCAGGTTAACTTTTAGCTACAGGCAGCGCAGTTTCATAGATGTAAATCAATCTCCCCCAAGTTCTCAGTTCCACCTCTGAATCTTTTTTTTTTTTAAACTTGTGACGCTACCAAGATGGCGACGGTGTGAACCCTTTGCTTCATAAACCAATGAAACACATACACACACTTAAACACACATTTCAATTGTGTTGCACTTGTGCAATGATACTAAAGACATTTTAAATTCCACTGATCTGCATTTGCCAATGCAATTGTTACATCAATGTTGTAGAACATAACTGTTTCCACGGTAACTACAGACCCTCTGAATGTCCAAATGGATTGTATGTGATGACCATGAAAATATTAACTATTTTATACCAGTTATTGGCATGTATTAGGATTGATGGATTCAAAGTTATTAAACAGTTTAGCTCAGTAGATGACCTGGGTTGATGGTGGATTTGGGGGCATTTATGGGTTAAAATTATAGTTTCATCTTTGCTATAGTTTCACCTTTGTATTTTTATTTTTCTATTTTTATGTTTGAAATTAACTTAAGTCTTCAAAGTTTTGTCAGATGAGTTCAAATTTGTGCCCTATCTCTTATTGTTGCAAAAATATTTTTTTGTGTGTGTGATCTTGACCTTTGACCTACATTCACCAAAATTTAATGGGATTCACTCTGGACTACCTCACACTTTTCCTGATATTTGCTGAACACATGATGCTCGATTCTGTCATGTACTTTTCAAACCACCAGGTGTCCCCCTTGGCTTTTACTAGTCTGGTGCAGAACGATAGCCTCTTTCTTCACATGTACTCTAACCTATGGTTCTGGGCACTGGTAGCCTAGGATCTAGTCTGTCCCCAGTGGTCGCAAATGGTATTTGCAAATACCATTTGCGGTCACTGGGGAGAGTGATCCTAGGCTAGGGCACTGGTGCTTTTCATGAAATTTAAGCTGTTGGTTGGTATGAAAGAAATAGAGACATATTGGTGCACCCTGAAAAGAAAAAAATAAATGAATGATGACACAAATGTGGATGTATGCAGGACCCTTCATGATACCCAAGGTCTCTTTATCTTTTGCATAATTCCATATTTTTTTTGCTTGTATTAATTATTAAGCAAAAAAAATGACAGAAATTACATAACAAAAATTAATAACAGAAAAAATCTGCCAATAGAAGAAGTGAAAACTATCTTGGTAAGATTTCCTGGAATAATATGTTCCAGTTATATTGCCTGTAATCAGTTCTTACTCACTTTTAAAGACTTTATTTTTGGAAACTTTTGGAACTTTTCAGATTTTTCCCTGGTTAAATAAGTATTATTTCATCCATGGCAAAGAATAACAAGTATTCAGAGAATGTTTAATCTCGCTACTATTTTGTGCCAATCTCAAAATTCTATGACAACCTGTTCTTGAGTCTGAGCCAATAATGTGATTTTTGACCTTTCTGCTAATTACGACCTTGACCTTTGACCTTTACTCAAATGGATCATTGCATCTGATGTGCTATAACTATATGTATATGCCCATGTAATTTGGGAGAGATTAATAAAATGAAGGAATTTTCCACATAAAAACAGCAACAAAAAGCCGTACATTTAACAAGATTAAAATTATTTATAACCAAAAAGATGCAGATCCAGTTCGTGAGGACGCAGGAGGGTGGGGCTACATGAGGAGGCGGAGCCATCCAGTCAGATGTCAAACATTAACCCGAAACCAAGACAATATCTGAAATAAAATGTAAGAAAAGCTCCAGAAAGTTTAGTTTGACTTCACATGTGTGACACACGTTCAGCTGGAAACCATGTGACTGTGTGTGTTTTACTACTTTGTGGTTAATGTTCTGGAAAATTCATCCAAACCAACACATTTAACACAGGTTACTCAGAGGGAATATAGCTTTATTGATAAATACACAAGTAAAGTACAAATATATATATATATATTTTTTCAAAAGTTACAAAGAAACATAAACAGTATAAATAATAAAATGTCATCATTCCCATAAAGACCCAAACATCTTCAGCATATAAACTCTAAAAAGTAAAACATGAATCAATTTTAAAACATTTTATTCAATAGGTCACAATAAAAAAAATAGTTTAGTGGATTAAATTATATTACATGGGGTTAGGAATCTGTGTATCATTCGTTGTTTTGTTTTTCAACTGCTGATGAAAAACAAAAAAATAAAAAGGACGTGGATTATTTTCTTTTTCGTTTTCTTCATCCAACATGATAAACAAATATACGCCTGGTTTTTCATATTTCGATTTTAGGCTCAGATCAAAAATACAAAATGGAAAAATGGGCCACTTGACTGAATTAGATTTTTATATTTAATTGTTTGTATTTACGTGACCCGAACTCCTGCGCACAGAACTACAGGGAAAATAAAATAATTCATCTCCTTTTTATTTTTTTGTTTTTGATTGGCAGTTGAAAAAGAAAGAATGATACACAGATTGTCAGAGTTAATTTAATTTGATTTGTGATGATTAACTTACATATGTTGCAGTTTGTTCGTACTATCTGATGCTTTGTCTTGTTTTTTGTTTTTTATTGTCTATAAATCACTTCTTATGTCTGTCTGAAAGGTTCCTCTGTAGGTGATTCTGTCTGATTTTAAATGTGATGACACATTTGGTTTTAGAAAAGAGACGAACGCACTTGGTCAGATTAATATTTTTTGCAGTGTTGAGTAGTTTCTGCAGAGAAGTGGTGTCAGTGTTCAGGGTGTTTGTATTGAAGACTGGTCCCATGGTGGAGAGGCAGCGTACTGTTGGACAGAGAGCCTGAGTAACACCAACAACACAGACAGGACTACACACACACACACACACACACACACACACACACACACACACACACGCACACACACACAGCAGCCGTTAGATCAAAACCAACGCCGAGCACTTCCCAGTAGCCTTTATCAAAGGTCGTGACCTTTCCGTGTTTGGATTTCTTATTCCTATCTCTTCCTCTCTGTGTCCTATCTTCACCTCATGACCTCTGACCCCCCCTTGTGACCTCACACTCATGTCTCACTCCCAGGATTCCCAGCGTCACACTCACCTTGAAGCAGTTTTTGAACTTCTTGGAGACAAAGTAGAGGATTATGGGATTGATGCAGGAGTTGATGGTTGCCATATTGATACTGAGGTAGTCCAGCACCAACAGGAAACTGAAATCAAACACACACACACACACACACACACATGACATCAGTCTATACTGTAAGAAAATAAATAAAAAGATTGTACAATTAACAGCAAAAAGTTGTAAAATGGCAACATAAAAAAAGAATAAGTTGAAATACGATGCAAAGTTGTTTATTTTAATGATTGAATTAAGTGCAGTTGTTTTTAAAGGAAGAGTATGTGAACAAAGCGTCCAAAACGGCATAATTATGAGGAAAAATGTCAGAACTATGAGATAAAAAGTGAAAATCATGACATAAAAAGTTCATATTATGAGTTAAAAAGTGTAAATCATCAGATAAAGTCCAAATTATGAGATAAAAAGTCTAAATTATGAGATAAAAAATGAAAATTATGAGATAAAAAGTCAAAATTGCAGAATTTTTAAGTTGATTCAATGGTTTACTTTTTTCAGTGTATCTATCGTAATCTAAAAACGTCCTTGTAAACAGACCCATTGAATAAGAGCTTGTGTGTTGTTTTTTTGTAGTCTGTGCAGCTCAGCAGCATTTTTCCTGTCTACCCGTGTGTCTCCACTCACTTTAACAGCTCACAGCGGTGCGCGTCATGAGCTTTGTAGATAGTTTTCTTCAGGAGTCGACTCAGATGTAGCGGAAACCAGCAGAGAGCAAAGATCAACACCAGGCAGAAGACGGCTTTGGCTACTTCTCTGCGCTGTGGGGACAGATTGATGGCTTTAATACTCCGGCACTGTGTGTTTGATATTCAATACTTGTTTACTGCTGTTGTTAGATGTGGGACATTAATAGTTGAAGCTTCATACAGCTGTGGAAAAATGAAGAAACCACTGCAATTTCCTCTGAGTTCAGCATGTCTGCATGTATGACAACATTTCCATTCCTGTATCTGTTGAATCCCAACATAAACACACTTTATTCTACTCAATAAACATCTGAGATCCATGTTAAGAAGCAGAACTATAAGATGAAACATCACTACAATTAGACAAAAAACATTGAACACACATTGAACCATGTGTCATGTTCTGCAGATGCATGTTTTAAATATTTCCCTCTTCTACATGATTTAGTTTAACCCTTTAACCCCTGAGACTTTAGCATTAACACAGTAAACATAATAATAATAAAAAAAGAATAAAATAAGCAACAAAATGAACAAAAGCGAATAATAAACAAAGAGAATAATTAGTAATATAAATAATAATTTAAATATGGGGAAAATTGAGCAAAAACATCGATTTAAAAATCATGAAAAAAAATCCTAATACATATGTGAATCACTTTTTTTCTCCCACCCCTCATTCAGACCTGTTTGAGGTGTTCGCTCAGTGCGATCCTCAGGCTTCCCTTCTGGTGTCGGAGCATCTCACATGTCATCAGGCCATAGAACACAGCAGAACAGGCCAAAGGAACACAGAAATAAAAACCAAACAGCCACCAGTCCTTTGCATCCCTGTAGAACTGAAAACACAAAAAGTGACAGAATGAAAAAAAAAATCACAATTAATTTTTCATTTTTCACCCAAATCACAATAAGGTCGTCTTTACAGAGGTGGTTAGTTTTACTTTTTACTTTTGTACTTAATTCCAATTGAGAAATTGTACTTTTTGATTTTTAGTTGAATGAGTACTTCTACTTTTACAAAAGTATTTTTCCACACCAGTAGCTGTACTTCTACTTAAGTACAGAACATGAGTACTTTGAACACCTCTGGTTCTGTTTAGAAGCGAGAAATACAAACTATGCAAACCTAGAAAAACTCCATCAAACACTTGACTCCTGTAGCCAGATACTGAGACTGATGACAGAGGGTGATTTAACATTTAAAAAGGTCTGGGGGTTGGAGGGGGGGGGTAGGTTAGTGCTGTCATGATCTGGACACATAAACAGGAAATTATTTTTAAACTCTGGATGGAGGGACCTCGCCCTCAAACATAACAAGATAGATCTCATCAAATGAAGCAAACATTTATTTTCCCCAGAGACACTATTGGTCATTGAGATGAAGTGGGATTAAACCTTTAAAACTAATCCAGTCCACGTCCGGACTTCTGACCCACTGAACTACATTTGTCTTGTGGGAATTAACTGTTTAAATTCACTTAAACTGTCGTGACCTGAAGATGTAAGATGTAACATTGAGCCAAAAAAACAAACAAACAAAAAAAAGTAAATTAAAGGGAATATTCCTTCATGTTTTTAATGATAGTGTATAAATATAATCTCTGCACCGTGAACCCAGAAGTTATTAATAAGAAAATGTTCTAAGTAAAGTTTAATTAGAAAAAGAAAAGTTTTATTGGATTACTCAAATTATTTAAGTGAAGTTTACTTATAAAATGTGAAGATAAACAGTACTCAAGATTGACAGCATGGGCGTAAAATTGCGTACGGACGCTATATTTGGATGGGAAATGACATGACATTTGAGAAACAAAAGTTTACTGTTTTTTCTGGACTATAAGGCGACGCTTATATATGGATTAATTCTGGTTGTGCTTAGTGACTGGGAATTTAGACTTTTTATCTAATAATTTTTTAAAAATGTATCTAATAATTTAGAATTTTTATCTCATAATTTAATTTAATGTCATAATTGGGATTCTTACTGATAAAAAGTCTAAATTATCAGATAAAAAGTTGAAATTCTCAGTCATTTAGCACAACCAGAAATAATCGACATATAAGGCGCTCTGTGAGAAAATGTGTCTTTTAAGTGCACCTTATAGTCCAGTAAATACAGTAGCTTAATATTCTAATTCTGTGGGACATGCCATCCCCAAGACATCTGATGCCCTAGGCGACCGCCTAGTCTGACTATGCCTAACACTGACCCAGGATCTGACCGACTAGAGATCAAATGTGTCCCCTGAAAGTCTGGTTTCCAGTGTGATGAGATATTTTGAGGAGAAAAGAGAAACATACACTTGGTAAGATTTGGATTTTTTCCAGTATACAAATGTCCCCTGACCTAAAATGAGTTTGACACCCTGCTCTACATGATGACAAGATGTCTATCAACACTGTTATAAACACACACATGGAAGACCACACACACACACTCACACACTCAGCTGCAATTACGCCCATACAGTCACGTACTGTAAACATATATGAACACAAACACATACACACACACACACACTGGTTTCCATGTCTCATGAGGCCCAAGTTTGTCATCATCACTTGTAGGTGAAGTAGCCATTGGGTAGTGAATGTAAACAAATTGTATTTCTTTTTTTTAATAATGTAAAAAATAAATACATTTTCAAATAAAAACAATAAAAAATAATAAATATTAAATGTAAAAAGTATATATATATATATATATATATATATATATATATATATATATATATATATATATATATGTGTGTGTGTGTGTGTGTGTGTGTGTGTGTATTAAAAAAGTAAATACATCTTTGTATGTCATCTTTGAATAATACACGTTTTGCATTGCATCTGTTTCTCCTGTGCTTTAAGTGGACTTACAGAAAAAAATTAATTCATGTATTTATCAGCCCATATCATTTGCATACATTTCCAAACTAAACACAGATTTATATTTGACTAGTGTCAGTCTACATTTATATTTAACCCTTGTGGAGACCTTGGCTTTGGTCCTCATAGTGTCAGAGGTCCCCATGGCGTGACCATTTAAACATATATATGTCCCCACAAAGATAGGAATACAATCACACACACACAAACTCACGGTCATGAAAGGTGTCCGGGGTTGGAGCATACAGGTTCTTATGGTGACGTTCTTATAGTCAAAGGTCACCATGTTGAACCCAACGGCCTCTGGAACAGCCAGGACCACAGACAGCAGCCAGATCACTACTATCTCCACAGCTGTTACCATGGGAACGCCCGTGCCCTGTACCCGTGACCAGGACGCCACAGCACGGTACCTGAGAACATAATGGGTCATTAAGGGCGAGAATCTGGCAACTTGATACAAATCACAATGCAGGTGGGAAAACATTACCTGTTGTAAAAAACAAAAACAAAACTGTATGAGTCACTCAGATGTGTAATATGTGTCATGGCATACACAGACACAGCTAGCTTAATATCGTATTAGCTTCAACAACACACCAGCGTTAAAGCATTAACTTATGCACAGATAAACAATACACTGGTAATATCTATTCCAACTGTATTGTGTTATTAATCTGACCTTGTGTCATTTCCACACAGTAATAAACCAGGAGGATATGAATTAGAGTTGGGAAAAAAGAGGGTGAGATGGCGACACAGCGGCTAATAGGGAGCATTAGTGACGCGAATCTATTTCCGGGCAATGGGACCTAAGTGTCGTAAAAAAATGAACGCGAGTCAATGGAGGGATAAAAGTTATTTTCTGGTCCCGTTTGAAATGTGCTATGGTTTTCACATATGATGTCTGTGAATTTTAAAGATACGTTTTCACATTGAGAAAGCACTCACTTTGGACAGGCATCCAAAGTTACGTTAGGTTTTATGTGAGAGTAAGTAATGGACTACAACGTTCGTCTCACAAATATGACGTCACCACCAAGCTTCACCATCAAACTCTTTGAAAATGGCTGTGACTTTGGCGAGCTTCACCTCTTTCTTTCAGGACGAAGGTAAGAGCATCAAACGTGGAGAAAACCACTTTAAATCGGGGCATGTGGAAAGTGGCAGCTACTCCGGGGGAGAGATAGTTGGTCGAGTGAGAGCCAGCATGCGGGACAAGCTCTCGTCAGCCGGGAAGCGGTAGAGGGAACATGTGGAAATGGTGTTGTGATTACACCGGGGCACAAAGCACACAGGCATTTACAAATGAAAAATAGAAAAGGCGGTATACGGTTTTGAAAAGTTTGCAGGGAAAGATTCTACTGTGACGTCAGCTATGCGACGTCTGACATGTAGTCCAAACAGAGTCCAAATAATGACATATTTTTACACGATAATAAATCACAAAACACGTATCAAAGAAACTCCAAACGCACATCATTGGTTATATTTTAATTGAAGTACAGTAAATGTGTTTTTCAGGGCATAAAGTAAAGTGGACCAGAAATGAATTATTTTCTCCTCATCCACTCTCATGTTAAATTTTTCCGAACTTAGGCCCAGTGGACCGACCGGAAAGGGCGGAGACTTACTCCCTATATGTGTCATGGAATACACAAAAATCACCTCAGTGAAGGCACAGACACAGCTAGCTTAATATCGTATTAGCTTCAACAACACACCAGCGTTAAACAGCATTAACTTATGCACAGATAAACAATACACTGATAATATCCATTCCAACTGTATTGTGTTATTAATCTGACCTTGTGTGATTTACACACAGTAATAAACCAGGAGGATATGATTTAAAGTTGGAATAAAGAGGGTGAGATGGCGACAAAGCGGCTAATTTTAAACACAGAGGTGGTGCGTCCAGGACGTCGTAACATCTCTGGTGCATTCATTAGCGCGAGATGTCTGAAAACTTAGAGAGAATGATTTGTTCCTGAAAAAATATAGTTAAACGATCAACAAGAATTAAACTGTGTGGTCTTTGTAACAGAAGGGAAGAGCAGAGCTGGATATGTACACTTTAAAGTTCACTTTATTATGAAGTATGTTCATTTACAGGCTCCTGTTTGTGTTGTGTGCAGATAAATGGACACAACACAAATAGTGTGTGTTTTTGGTCTTTTTTACTTCCTGTGAGGTAGTAACTTTACTTTTTTTTTTGTTATTACAGAAAACAAAAAATCTTAAATAAAAAAAATATCTGAAAATAAACAAAGTAAGTTAAAAATCAATCAATTTTAAAAATGTGGTTTATCTGTTTTGACACAGAAAAAAGACAAAGGATAATTGTTGAAAATGATAAAAGTGGAAGATATGTTGTAAATGATCATAAATGTTTACCTGTCCACACTCAGAGCACATAGGTTTAGGACGGTGATGCCCACAGAAGCTTTCTGCAGGAATGGAAACAGTTTACAGAGGAATAGACCGAACACGCTGTCAGCGAAAGGCCAGCGCATCGCTAGGAGCTGCATGAACACACAGAAAAATACTTTAAATGGTTAACCACTATCTGTGTGTGTGTATGTGTGTGTTTGGGGGGTTATCACAGGTCAGTGGTGTATTTCAGTGCCATTATCTGGGAAACACTCAACCTCCTGTTTGCTGAAACTAAACATCACACACAGCTGACGTTTTTACACAGACAGTAAAAACACTGCAAAGTGTTGACACTTGTTGAGAGTTATTATATATATATATATATATATATATATATATATATATATATATATATATATGTGTGTTCATGATGTATCGACCAATTATTACCTATTTGTTAATGTTTATTAATTGATAAATTACTATTGATCTTTTTTTTTTTTTTTACTTATTTATTAATGTTTATTCATGATGTATTGACCATTTATTATTTATTTGTTAATGGTTTATTCACACACAATTTATCATAAACAAAGCATTTCTTCTTCTTTTCTATAAACAAACCATTTGTAGCCATGTGATCAAATACTTTATAATAAATTGTGTATAAGTCATACATTAATAAACATTAACAAATAGGTAACAAATGGTTAATATATAGATGATTGTGTGTAGCTATTGTAAAGTGTTACCAACGAACAGCATGATGAATGAACACTCGTACCTTGTAGACGTTTATGGGTATGTCGATGGCGATGTAGATCAGGTCTCCCAGGGCCAGGCTGGCAATCAGAGCATTGGGTCCATTCCTCATACTTTTATTTTGGTAAATGATCCTCAGCAGGGTGGCGTTCCCGATGATCCCCACAGCAAAGATGACACAGGACAGAGTTGTGTTGATGTACTTAAAGGCAGTTTTTATCAGGGTTTCCTGCAGACACCCAGGAGGAGAACCTGGACGGGTCTTCAGGATCCGGGACGAGTTGGAGAAAGAGCGAGGAGGGGGAGGGGGCTTCAGTCTGGGTTTGGACTTGTGCTCATCTTTTTCTTTGGGTTGTCTGAGATCCAGTGAGGACATGGCTTTGTCCATAGTTTCTTGAACCTGATCTGGGTCCGGCTCTGGTCCCATTGGGACCTCAGCGTTGTACTGGTCCGCCTGGTCCGCCTGGTTGGACGTCGTCAGATCAGATACAGTGGAGTTACTGCGGCATGAAACAGGACCAGCAAATGCCCAGAAGACCACCAACACCACTAGTAGCATCAGGACTGGAGATGAACCAGGCTTAGATGGAAACCTGGACCTGGGTCTGACTCCCATCCTGGAACACAGTGAGGCCTGAAAGCAGAACTTCTTCCAGGACCCACTACTCAGACTCTAGATTCTGTTGGTTCTACTGAACAAGGTCTGGAACTCTGAGTCCAAACCATGGAATTCTGAATATTATATTATTATATAATGAATCCAGGTCTGACCCTGGACCTGTGGACTTCTTCTAGAACCTCCTCTAGAACCTGATGGTAGAAGTTCTGTGATTTGGCAGCACCAGGTCCTCATGGGTTGGAAGAGCTTCACAGTGCAGGACTTCAGACCGGATCTGGAAAGCCGAACAGAACAGAACCCAGATCACAGGTCTTCATTCGTCTCAACTCAAATCCACATCATCCCCAAAACTTGTCATCAACAACAAGATAGAGACTGAGTTACTGTTATTGACAGATAGAAAACCTGGCATCGGCTTCAAAATGATGTCATGACCTTTGACCTTGCATGAGCTTGAAAGGTCAAAATCCCATATTTAATACTAAAGTAATTTATAAAAGACTGCCAAATTGAATAAACTAACTGTGTATTATCTTTTAAACATCCTTGTCCACTGTGTGTTTCCATCAACAGTGTTCAGGCTTTATTGGTTTCTATGGTTACGTTTTAGGCACTGGCTGCACTTTGTTACCAAGGATTCCAATGTTGGTGTTTTGGGTAATTTGGATAATTTTCTTGCCTAAACTTTAACTGTAGCAGCCAGGATGTGGACCCTGCACTGTCAGAACAATCTGTGTTCATGCACTGTCTGTAAAAATCTGAAAAAATCACTTCATTTTCATCCTTTTTTACTTAAATAAACTCTCAGATCAGCTGTTTTAACTAGAAAAGCTCTTGGATTTATTTTATCATTTTAATCTAATTATCTTTTTATTGTTTCCAGACTCAAAACTATCTTCTTCAGAGGAGCCCCTTATTCACCGTAGCTTTTATACTGGAAAAATTTACCTCTTTAAAGACAATTCATAAATAAATAAATATACACTGAAAAAAGTAAAACATTGAATCAACATAAAAAATATTAAATTATTACTTTTTATGGTCACACATAAAAAAATCGATTTGACTGAACCAAATTGAATTGCATAGGGATAGGGTTATTTAATTGAATTTAATTCACTTAACGAAATAACTATCTTTCTCGAAATAAGGTTTTTCCAGACCTATTGACTAAAAATAGAAGAATAAAATCAGCAATAAAATGAACAAAAACTAATAAACATTTACAAAATAACATGAAAAAAAATTGTTAGTTTAGTTTTGCCTTCAGTTACTTTTTGACACCAGTTCCATGAACAAAACACATTGAAAAACAATAATATGAGCAAGAAAATGAACAAAATAAGCCAAAATGATCAAGAAAGAAACATTAAAACAAAAATAATAAGTAACATGAATAAAGAAGACACAAATGGAACAAAATTAAAGAAAAACATGTACAAAAATCAACAAAATAAGCGACAAAATAAACAAAAATGAATAAATATTCACAAAATAATTTGCAAAAACCTAAAAAAAATATTAAATACAGTAAGAAAGAAAGAATATTGTCATTTGTTCCCAGTAGTTTTAAATCTTTTTAAAATTTATTCCATGAAGAAAAACAGTAAAAAATAAAATAAAGGCAAACAGTTGAATTTTTCTGAATATTTAAAGTAAATCATACATGATGCATCAGGTGTTAAAAACTCATTTAGTTTGTGCCTCAAAAGTCACAGTGGGTCTTTATGTGTTAAATCAGTTCATTCCCAGACAAACATTTCTTACCTGTGTTCGATCCTTCACTCACATAAATCCTTCCAGAATATTCCAGCTGCTCTAACCCACTGTCTTTTTATTATATGAATGATCTTCTCTCCTCCTGGATCTCCCCTCTTCTCCCCTCTCCTCCTTTCTGCTCTCCTCCTGGTCTTTTCTCCTCCCCCTCTCCTCCTCTTTGACTCCTCCCCCATGTTCTCTTAAAATCATTCACATTGGAACATCCCATAAACACTTTTACTGGAGATGCTTTTCCGTCTGTTTCCACTGGAAACGGATAAAGTCGTGTAGTTAAACGTCAGGCAGTAAATTTCATGACTGTGTTTCAATGACAAATTGGAGTTTATTACATTTTATTACAGTGTTTGAACACGACTGAAGACAGAAAAAAACAATTTTATTATCTGACAATGAGTTCCTTTTATTATTTTACTCTGAACTCTTTTGTCTTTAAGTTTTGCACATTAAAAAAATCTACATCAGACCAGGTGTATTTTTGTCATTTCTAATCCAAATATCTGAATTTATAATTAAAATATCTGAATTCAAGATGTTTTGTGTCAATACGATGGAATATTAGGGCCACATTTGAAGAAAAAAATATTTTTGATATGATGATATTAAAGGGGGGGGGTGTTAGCAAGCAAAAAATAATAAGAATAAATACTGCCATGTGAACAATAGAAAATTATCTTGGCGATTGGAAAATAAAAATAAAAATCTGACCAATACTTAAAATCAGACAGAATCACCTACAGATATCATTTAGATATAAGAACTGATTTATAGACAATAGACCAAGATCATTTTCACTGGTTCAAACGGTAGATTTATTTATTTGTTTTGCTTTAGTCAAGCAAAAAAAAAAAAATACATTGAATTAAATTAAGCACAAAAAAAAACCTCTTCTAATAGAACAAGTGAAAAAATTTTCAGTAAAATGTCTTAAATTTAATCTTAAATTTTGAGAGTTTAGAAATCACTAAACAGTTCATAAAAAATATTGTGTGTGTGTGTGTGTGTATCACCATAATGTTTTACAGTGGTTTGTTTGTTCCAGTAAACTGATAAAGTGACAAATAAACACATGGCAGCTGTACGTGACTAGAACCATGTTACAGATGAACTCTGATAAATACACAGATGACAGCAGGAACTAAATATGGACACATGTTTAACAAAACAACCAGTTACAAACAGATTTTACAACAAGACAAATGTTAAACCACTTTTATTTATATTTACTGTATATCTACACTTTTTCCTTGTATTGTTCTCTTTCACTTTCCTCTGCTCATCTTAAGTCTCCGCCCCTTCCAGGATGGAAGCCTGAAAATTAATGAATATTATTCAATTTGAAATAAAATGCTAAAATTATATCTCTTTTGTGAACATTTTCTGGTTTAATGCACAGTTTCAGTAGGACGGAGGTTTATGAATATTTCCTTTTAAATATACACATTTGCTTTTTCTATAGAAATATTGAGCCTCTTATTTTGCTCTTTCTTGTCATGTCACATGTTTACATATTTATATACTATCTTTTTTATTTTCATTCTTCAGTATTTTATTCATATATTTACTTTTGGACTGGTGTCCAACATGTTTGGGGGGTGGGGGGTTGCGGTTGAGATAAAAAGTTAGAATTATTATGAGATAAAAATCATAAATATGAGATAATGAGATAGAGATAGAGGTGAAGTTATGAGATGAAGATAAAATGTCACAATCATGACATAAAAGTCATAATTTATATATATATATATATATATATATATATATATATATATATATATATATATATATATAAATAATCACAATTTCTTTTCACTGATTTCCTCTATGAAGTGTTTTAGTATTTTGTGTCACATCTGTTTAGCTTGAAAAAAGTCTATTTTGATACTGTAAGGAGTATAAAGTGCAGATATTTATGCAAAAATGTAGGAAGTAAAAGTAAAAAGTCTCCAGAAAATTAAAGGATAATGTAGGTTCACATGTTTTCCTCAGTTGTTCAAAGACCTTTCATTTGAAACAGTCGAACATGAGCAGCTGTTTATTTTATTTATGTCTCAGTCTGTTGGAATAAAAAAGTTGAAGCCTTACATGTTTCTTTTTAACCCTTTAAAAGCACCACTGGTTATTGGACAAATTACACTTGAAGATAATTAGAAAAAGAACAAACAGAGTAAGAGGCCAGAGTGTGATGTGACAGTAAATCCAACCCAGACTGTGAGTGAAGGCAGGAAACAGCGTCAGCTGGGACACTTTTCCATCCGCAAAATCCAACTTTATTACAAACACTTTGAAGAAATCAAACACATCCACCACCGCAAATCAAACACACACTCTCACCCAGTTTCCACCCAGTGATGAATTCACACTGAAATGAGGAACTACAAAGATCTAATAACCAGAGGTGGAAAGTAATGAAGTAAAAGTACTTTGTAACTGTAGTACTTAAGTGGATTTTTTTAGGTAACTGTACTTCACTTGAGTGTTTAGTTTTCTGCCAATTTTTGTACTTTTCCTCCCTACATTTGTGCATAAATATCTGTACTTTATACTCCTTACATTTATCTCTACTTCATACTCTTTCCATTCTCAGTATAGACTTGTTACTTTTTTCAAACTAAACAGATTTTTAAAAATCCATAATTATGAGGAAACAATAAAAATGGTATGAGGAAACAGTCACGAGATAAAAATCATAAATGTGATTTAAAAACTCACAATTTCTCTCATCCATTGATTTTCCCTCTGAGGCTATTCTGAGAATGTAATGAGTATAAAGTACACATATTTATGAAAACATTAAGGGAATAAAAGTAAAAAGTTGGCAGAAAAATAAATACTCAAGTAAAGTACAGATACCTAAAAAAAGTACTTAAATGCAGTAATTAAGTACTTATACTTAGTTACTTCCCACCTCTTTGTATTAATAATACTTAATACTTAAAAATAACATTTCTCTTTAACTCAATAAAATTCAACAACATTAACTTTCATATGACTCATAATTGACCAAGATTTACTGCTATTTCAATCTGTCATGTACACTTTAAACGAAGTATTATTTCTGATCAAACTCATCGTTTCCAGCCGGAAGTGTCAGAATACGGCCTGCTCCTGTTGCCATGGTGACGGCGTTGCTCGGCTGCAGACGGAACCAACATCCGGTGCCTGAATTCTGAGTATTTTTTATATTTGTGACCTTTTATAAAAGAAGCTAAAGGTCTTAAAAGTTCAGAAAAACAGGTTTGTACTTTTGTCTTAAATGTAGTTAAACAGAATTCTGCTTTTGTTTTCGGGAAGTTTTGTTTCCGCGGAAGTGTTTGTGTTCTGGATTTTTCTGCATAAATCACTGTTAAACTAAAGTTAGTTTAGTTTCACTATAGTAGAGTCTCTCTATAGTCAGTAAATGTAGTGTCTGGACTTTGGATAAAGTGATTTATTCAGGAAGAAATGGATATTATACCAGATTACACCCGTTCAAAACTTTTAAAAATATATTTGTTTATTTTTTTGTATTATTTATTTTTAAAATACATATTTATAGAAGATATAGATGCATAAAAAGCATTGCTTGTTTTAAACACATTCCAAGATGTCGAAAAGAAAAATGAAAAGTGATCCAATAGATGATTTAACATAATGTAATGACTTGCGTGCGCGCGCGTACACACACACACACACACACACACACACACACACACACACACACACACACACACACACACACACACACACACAGTAGATTAACATATTAAATATAAAGACCATTAAATCCGTTCTGAACTATATATAATTATGAATTAGCCTATATATATACGTCTTTAAAGAAAACATAGATGCATAGAAAACATTGGTAGTTTAAAAAAAAAACGAAGACAATTTCAGATAATGCCAGGACACACACCCAATTAGATTAAAATATTAAACATAGAGACTATTACACTGTCTTTTTTGCATCCAAATATTTATAGAAAACACAGTTGCATATAACATTGAGAGTTTTAAACAAATATCAAAATCTCAAAAAGAAAAAAAAAATTCAAACAGATAGTTTCACATAATGCAAATGACTTAATTACTATATAAGATTCAAATATTAAAGATGGAGAGTGTTAAACCTGTTCAGCATTGTGTGTTTTATCTGCCAGTTTAATTAACAGGTCATTGAATAAAAACTAAGAATCTCAACAGACAGGCTTCTATACATGTAAATATAAGATGACACAGAATTCTAAGAGATAGAAAATGAAGTCTTCCCTTTCTCACAGGTTGGCTGATCTGAAGGTGAACATGACTGAAACACCTGTGAGGCGACACACTGGGACGTTTTTACCCAAAATCACCAAATACAATAAAGGTCAGAGGAGCTACAGGTGAGGAACAGCTGCACTGCTCATGTTACAGTTTTAAAGACAAATGGACAGTTGAAGAGCTCCTGCACCACTTACTATGTCCATGTGGGCCCCAGAAGGGTCACATGTGGGCTGCATATAAGGGTCCCAAGTGGGTTTGTCTGCAGTTTCCATGGTGACCCCATGTTTTTCCATCACAGTCATATTGGTGAATGAATGCAACTGGAAATTCAGTGGTGGTTAGAGGTAGGGCTGCACAATATATCGCAAAAATATTGTTATCGCGATAGTACAGGTTTCAATTTTCATATCGCAAAGATGTTTATTTATTTATTACCTCCGCCAACGAGGTATTAACTTTGAGTCTGTTTGTCTGTCTTTCAGCAGGATTACACAAAAAGTTCTTAACGGATTTTAATAAAACTTTCAGGAATGATAGACAATGGGTCAAGGAAGAAGCCATTATATTTTGAGCTATGAAGGTCAAAGGTCAAGGTCACACTAAAGGTCAACAGCCAAAACACATAAGTGGTAATATCTCAAAAACTACTGAACCAATGGACAGTGAATGGGCACACTTAGTTTATGTTGTTTTAAAGATATATTTAAGAGATTTATTCCATATTCTGTCTTTTAAATAACCCTAAACTTTAATAGAAACTTTTATTGACATCTACACCATTAATGAATCAAATAGGAAAATACAAGATAGAGCAGAATAAGAGACTAAATGGTAATGAATCACTTAAGAAAGGTTATAACCCCATATAGAACTGACACAAATGTAGCCTTGGCATTTCTGTACGTGAACGACAAATATCGCAGTATTATTGTATTAATATTACTGTACACCCTTATCATATGCCACAAGTTTTGCTAATATCGTTCAGCCCTAGTGAGAGAACTATATTATTATTATTATTATTTTAGTCATCATCTGCTCTTTTGTTTTTTATGGATTAAAAACAATAAAAATATATTATACCTACTTGTAAAGCGACCACTACCCCAGTGACTGTAAGTGATTATGTTGAGGTAAAAAAAATGCTAATGTCATTTTTTCTTTCTCTCCTGTTTGTGGTGGACAGGACACAAGAGCTTCTTCAAACTACATGTTATAAATCCACTCAGATCCTCAGCGCAGAAGAAATCTCACAGTGAGTTGCAATATCGAACTGCTTTTATTTATGTTCATTATTGTCCTCAGGGTTCATATGTTTTGAAAAGACCTGGAAAAGTGTAGGATTTTCAAAAATATAAATTCCAGGTCTGGAAAGGTTTTGGAAAAGTTAAAGGACCTAGAAAGTTTTGGAAAAGTCACAGATTTTTTTACACAGTAAAAAATATGTGATTAATAAAAAAAAGAAGAAAGTTTTAATTAGTGAATAAAAAAACATATATACATACATACATATATATATATATATATATATATATATATATATATATATATATATATATATATATATATATATTATATATATATATATATTTCACTTCGTCTTAACCTTAAAGTTTTATTCAGTGAACAGGAAATGAAGTTCCAGTTCATTCCCTGTTCACTCACTTCTTGGGATGTATCATGCTACATGTGGTGAAGTGTATATTTACTTAAATGTAGCCCAAATTAAATATAAATGCCAGGAAAGTGTGGATTTAACAATGTCTGGCTTCAATGGGACGTGAACATAATTGTTAATTTAATGTTGAACCACACATTGTCATTAGTTTTATTGTTAAACCTCTGAGGGTAAACTTTAACACAACACTTTAACTGTTTATTCTTATTGTTTAAAGTCCACTTGCATTTGTAGGAGTACGTAGTCATGGAAATGTGCTGAAAAATCACAGAAAAGTATTAGTTAAAGTTCATACACACTTTAACCAATACTTTTCAGGGACAGGGCTCATACTATGAACCCTATCTGCTGTTTTTATGTTTGTTTTGTTGTAAATTGCTTTTCATTGACACTGTTTCACCACATTATTTATCCATTCACTGTTTCTCTGCTTTGCATTGTGGGATGGTGTGTCTCAATCTTGTGCTCAAGGTCAAGCTGGATTATTTTATTAAAATATTGATTATTTTATTTTTTTCACTTTAAAGATGAAGGGGAAAATTAAAAACACATTTGTAGAAATAATGTAACATTTACTTTGTACTGTAGTGGATATTTTTTACTATAGCCAAACCATTTGGTTTATTTGTACTTTATTATTTCTCTAAGTTGAAGTGTTTTGTTTATTGCAGTTGTAAACTCACTGGGTCTCAGACTGTTACTCATACGCCCCCTGCTGTTTAAAAATAGTAATAACTTTCAGTTACTGTAATAGTATAACTTAACCTTGTCACTTGTATTATGCAGTGACATCCCAGCTCTGGACCTTTGTTTTTAATCCATTAATTCCAACGTCAACTTTATACAAATGTCACAGAAAACAATTGAAATATTACAGAATTATACAAGTGCATCAATAAGTACTTATTTGTTCCCGGAAATATTTTTTCATCATTATTCTCTTGTTAAAAAAAAAAAGGAATGAAATAGTGCTGTCAAACTATTCAATTTTGTAATCAGGGAAAAACAAAGAACACAAAAAACACTAAATGTTGTTGTTTTTTCTTTGATTGTATCTTGTTTTTTTGCATTTGGTTGAAAATACTGCTGTTGCATAGTATTTCAGAAGCTTTTCCAACTGTTATAAACACTGAACAATGCAATGAATTTATTAACAGACTAAATCTGTGTATCGTTCGTTCATTCATTTTTCAAAATAAAACCAAAAATAAGACAAACAACAAGTCTTTTCTTCATTATTTGTTTCCAAAACCAAAATGCAAAAACAGATAGTGGTGTGTTTGTTAGACTATTTCCCATAAACTTGAAATAACATATTTGATCTGTTCTCTTGAAAAAAGGAAGTACCTTGTTGGAAATGGTTGTATAGACGTGTACAGATGAAATAAACAGTATGTGGTCTTCTTCTTATTTTGTCTGCAGATTCAGAAACAGTGTGAAGAAGAACATGTGTGTGGAAATGCTCCAAGAAGGATGGCACAGGTATCACATCAAACCACTGACAACACACTCTAATAATAATAATAATAATAATAATAATAATAATGATAATGATAATGATAATGATAATGATAATGATAATGATAATGATAATAATAATAAGTTATTTTTGGTATATTCTTTTTTTAGTGCGGTTTAGTGTATGTTTGGTGCATTTTACTGTATTTCTTGTGTAATTTTGTGTATATAATTAATCATTAAAGTTATACTTAAGTGACAGATCTGTTTTGAAAATGTAGGACCAGATGTTTGTGTTAAAATGCAAGGAGAAGTTAAATGTCAGAAAAATCAATCAATCAATCATTGTGTAAAATGGTCGAAACATCCGATGACACAACTGACGATATGTGTGATAAAAGTTTGGTGGTGATCAGTGGGGGTAGGGGGTAAAAGCAGGTCTAAAAAGTACAAAAACCAGGAGTAAAAAAAAACAACTATTCAGACAGGAGTTTGAAACCTTTTACACTTTACAAGTTCATCCCACGACCGCATTGGAAACCTTGGCGGGCTGCATTTGGCCCCGGGCCACGTGTTTAAGACCCCTGAAATTCTTCTTAAATCACATTTTCCAGATCTATTGTCTATAAACCAGTTCTTATACCTGACTGAAAAGTTCTTCTTTATGTGATTCTGTCTGATTTTAAGTGTGACGACATATTTGGACGAGAAACGAGACAAGATTTTTGCCATGTCTGCGTTGTCATGGCAGCAGGTCGTCCTTTTGTATACATGTGATTTAGGACATTATTTACCAGCAGCACTCTCCTGTTAACCAGATAAACACACATTTTCTTTTGTAAAGGGCGTTTGTGGAACTCTTTGTTGTGTTGGACTGTGACCGGAGACGGAGGGAGACAGGAGCGTCCAGGTCATGTGATGGGACTGTCCTGGCGGAGCAGCAGGACAAGATGGACGCCATGAAGCTGCACCTGATCCAGGCTGAACAGGCTGAAAGGACGGGTAGAGAAAACACACACACACACACAAGAGACAGAGATTAGTGAACAGTGTCTGTCTGTCTGTCTGTCTGTCTGCCTGTCTTTGTATCTCTGTGTTTGTGTGTGTGTGTGTGTCCACAGAGACATATCATGCTATAACTCAATGAATACTTGAGATATCACCATGAAATTACATGAGCATATACATATAGCTAATTCACATCAGATGCAATGATCCACTAGAGTAAAGGTCAAAGGTCAAGGTCACAATGAACTAAAACTTTTTAAAAAAATCACATTATCGGTTATAACTCAAGAATGGAGGGTGACTGAACTTTCAGATTTGTACCAAACAATGTAGAATGAAGATTTCAAAAAATTCTCAAAATTGATGTTATCACCTACGACCAATAGTTTTTGAGATCTCTGGAGGTCAAAGGTGACGTGGGAAAATTATCTTCTGTAACACTGTTTGTGTGCGTCAAGCATAGACATATCACGCTATAACTTAATACTGGATATATTATCATAATATTACACACACTGACACATATATACATATAACGAAATTATCAATATTTCAAAAGGTCAAAGGTCAAGGTTGCATTTAGCAGAAAGGTCAAAATCACAATATTGGCTCTAATTCAGAATGGGTTGTCATAGAAACTGGCACAAAATAGAGGCGAGATTAGACATTCCCTGAATACTTGTCTTATTTATTTTTATTTTTTCATTTTTACTTAAAAAATGTATTTTTTAAAAAAATCTGTATTTATTTATTAAAAAAAGATGTGTTTACACTCACTACCCAATGGCTACTTTACCTACAAGTGATGATTATGAACTTGGTCCTCATTAGACATCGAACCTTGTGTGTGTGTGTGTGTGTGTGTGTGTGTGTGTGTGTGTGTGTGTGTGTGTGTGTGTGTGTGTGTGTGTGTGTTCAGGTTCCTGTAGCCTGGTGTGTGAGCAGCTCCTCTCTTTGGGTCGGTTCTTCACTTCTCCAGACGATCGTTGGATCAGTTTGCACTTCCTCCATAAATGCACTGACACAGATAAAGGAGGCGGTTCCAAAGCTGCCACAGAAGCACACATGTGTTTGGCTGAACTGTACCTGCAGAAAGGTGTGTTAACGAACCCATGGAGATAATCACACACACACACACACACACACACACTGACAGGTCTGATTCAGCTCATAGATGACAGACAAGGAAACACACATAAATAAAACAAAAACTTCACATAAATAAGTTGTTCCGAGCACAACAAACTCCACCCCTCACAAATATTTTATCTCTTAATGGACGTCTCTTTCTCAAAACGTGAGACAATGGCTGTGTCTGAAATCACCCACTCACTCCCTACCCCTTACTCCCTACATCAGGACATAAATGTAGTGCGCTACATATTGAACTCAATTAAAATCTTTTTGGACAGTTCTACGGCGCTGTTTAATCACATCATCACCGTCGAACAATTAAAACATAACAGTGTCGTCTCTCACAAAATTAAAAGGCTTTTTAATTGAATTGAATGTTTTTATTTTTTTTTATTGTCTGAGCAATAAAATAAAAAAAGAATAAACTTGGCTCACGACTGTTTTACTGTTATTAACTGTTATTAACTGTTATTAACTGTTATTAACTGTTATTAACTGTTATTAACTGTTATTAACTGTTATTAACTGTTATTAACTGTTAAACAACTCTTGTCTGGCACCTTTCATCCAACAGACAGAGTTAATGTTTACTGTCACTGAACAGCTGGAGCTCTGCCGGTATGTCGTCCAATCTCAATCTGTCCATGTTTCTTCTAATCATAAATCTCTTCATCATTTGGCCATTTTTCGACTTGTGCAATGCATGATGGGATATAGGGCTTTGGTTAGTGACCATCGATGTCCACTACATTTGGCGGTGGATTGTGGGATACATTAAGTGCACTATAGTTCACTAGCGATTCGGACACCCGTACAAAATGGTGCAGTCCCTATATAGTGCTCTATATTGTGGTTAAGTTCAATTGATTTTTGACCTTTGACCTAGAGTCTTCAAATTTGTCCTTCAAGGTTCTGATGTTAAAGCACATCAACAGTGGGAGCAAAAATAGGTTACATGTAAAACTGAGTAAACAGGAATGAGGAGGAAATTCCTCATTCACCCTATCTCTGATCATTGTGAAAACATGTTTTTGGTGACCTTGACCTTTGACCTACATTCACAAAAATCGAATGGGATCTACTGTGGACGACTTAACAACGTTCCTGAAAATGTCCTAGAAATTGGCCCAGTAGTTTTTGCGTAAAGTTGCTGAAAATCAGACAAAGTGACAAAAAAAAAACACCAACCAAAATAATGAATTAGCTTCTGTGCTAAATCTGATGCATGCATCTTGTTCTCTGTAACTAATGCCAACACTCACTGTCATGTAACTAAATAAATAAATCTTTGCTGCAGGTGAACTGGAAGAGGCGGAGCATCATGCAGACATATGCACCCAGCGGGCTGAGGACGGGGTGGGGGTGGACTCAGCCGACCAGCCTCTGAGGCTCCAGGCACGCTGCTTACTCTGGAACATCTACAGTCACATGGCAGAGGCACCGTTGGACGCCGGAGAGTACAACAAAGCTCTGGCACTGCTTCACAAGGGCTACACTAAGGCCACTGAGTGTAGGTGGAGGCAGGGCTGCTGTGTGTGGAACAGAGGGAAATCTACTGAGTATGTGATGACAGTGGTCAGTAACAACCAGTGCTACAGCTGTGGTGGATTTGATCACATGACCACAGACATCACTAGCTGCTTTTCCATAACAGCTTTTTGCAAAACAATAGCGGTATTCCTAGAATTTTGTATATTTGTGCTTTGAAGACGTTCCCATTGACGGTTGTTCTAGACAGGAACGTCGTCACTCTCGTGAAATATCATCTCGTGAGATTTCACTGCTGGAGATGGACCCTTTAATGTGTTGACATCACTCTGCATTCTCTGCTGTTTGCTCTAAAATGGAAGTTATGTTTGTCTCATTAATTATTTTGAGAAAAGTCTCTGTTTCCTCCTCTGTCCATGTGGATCGCACCATTTTCTAAATTCAGGTGTTTCCAATACCAGTTTTTTTATAAGGCTATTTATATTTTGCAAATTACCACGGGTAATAGAAATGCAGCTTATCTATCTATCTATCTATCTATCTATCTATCTATCTATCTATCTATCTATCTATCTATCTATCTATCTATCTATCTATCTATCTATCTATCTATCTATCTATCTATCTATCCATCCATCCATCCATCCATCCATCCATCCATCCATCCATCCATCCATCCATCCATCCATCCATCCATCCATCCATCCATCCATCCATCCATCCATCCATCCATCCATCCATCCATCCATCCATCCATCCATCCATCCATCCATCCATCCATCCATCCATCCATCCATCCATCCATCCATCCATCCATCCATCCATCCATCCATCCATCCACCTACCTACCTACCTACCTACCTTCCTTGAAGGACAAATTAAAAGACTGTAGGTCAAAGGTCACAATAAAAGTGAAAATGACGTTTTGGGTATACGACATGTTGTGTTTTCTGACTGTTTCAGCTGAAGACCAACAGGTCAAAGGGGAGGCCATGTATCGACTGGGACTGACCTATCAGAGCGCAGGAGACCATGACTCTGCCAAACAGGTAAGTGAGCTCCTACTGTCACCCTAACCTCTGTACGCCAGGGCTCTAAAACACAACTTAAACTGGGAAAAATCTAAATCTAATTGTTTCTCATCCAAATATCTCATCCCACTTCAAATCAGACAGAATCACCGAAAGAGGAACTTTTCAGTCAGATATAAGAAGTGATTTATAGACAATAGATCTGATTTCAAAAACTCATATCAAGATCATTTTCACTTGTTCCACTGGCAGATTTTTTTTCTCCTTGAATTAAGTAAAAAATAAAAAATCAATTAAAAAAAATCACTCAATTACTTTTAAATTTTGCATTTGTTGTTTTACAGTGTATGATGGCCTGACGTTTTCTCTTTATTTACATGTGTATAACAGGGATGTGGTGTTTGTAAAACCTGTGTGTACATGTGTGTTTGTGCTCAGTACTTTAACAGTTACATAGAGGTTTGCAAAGCACTGCAGGACGCAGGAGGACTGGGTCTGGGCTACACAGCTCTGTCCAAGTCCTTACAGAGGTAACACACACCACCTCAGGCTTCCACTTTATTATTCATGTCTGGACGTACAGTTAAAAGAAGTTTCTGAATAAAACCAGTAATTTACAGCTGATGCACACACACACACAAACTGATTAAATATCTCTTTTGTGTGTGTGTGTGCACGTATATATATGTGTGTGTGTGTGTGTGTGTGTGTGTGTGTGTGTGTGTGTGTGTGTGTGTGTGTGTGTGTGTGTGTGTGTGTGTCAGTCAGGGGAAAACAGATGAATCCATCCAGTGTCTGCAGACATTAAAGAACTTCTCTCTGAGTAACAACATGCCTCGTATCCTGCTGGACGTCTGCATGTGTCTGGGCCACATTTTCTACAGCAGAGTACGATACACGCTCACGCACTAAATAACTAGAAAAGCTGTGAGTGAATAGAAATCTAAACGCTTACAACATGTTTCCGTCTGTTTTCTTCAGAATCAGTTTGAACAGGCTGTTGAACACTATCTGCAGAGTTATCAGTTAGCCACTGAACTGAGAGACACTGATCTGCTGCACAAAACACAGGTACGTCACATCTGTAACATCTGTACAGGGGGTGTCGAGACACATTTTGTAATAACGGTGCACTTTCTAATAAATGTCCAAAGTGTATTAACTGTCATTTCATTTTGTAATGAATTTTGTAATGAGTATTGTATCATTTTGTATCATTTTGTAATGAGTCTCTCAATGGTTTTAGAATGTATGGAAATTTAACTAGAGATTAGTTATATTCTAAATAAGTGGGATCAGAGTTTGTTTCCTCCATGACTTTCTCTCTCTCTCTCTCTCTCTCTCTCTCTCTCTCTCTCTCTCTCTCTCTCTCTCTCTCTCTCTCAGGTGTTAGTGGGAAACGCTCGAGCTCACTTCATGATCCCAGAGTATAGCACTAACATGCTGTCGACCTCGCGCAGCGCTTTACAGCAGCTGGTGACCTGGAAGGACACCAGAGAGTGGACACCGACTCTCTGTCCAGATGCTATAGACCACACAGCCCCTGCTCAACATTAACACTTTATATACCCCCCTCTCTGTGTATATCTCATGCTGTGCTTCTGTATTTTGTTCGTTTAAATATTTTTAAAAAAGTTTCTGCATAAGTTAATTAATTATTTCTGTTTATAAATTTGTCCCCTGGCTACATTCTTTTAACATTGTTATGTTATAATTGTACTGTATTGTTCTGTTCATATTATATAACAATAAATAAATAACTAAAAGGTAAGATCTGGAGCTTTTTTCCCAGTGTATTGTGTTTTTGCTGTCCACGTTGGCTTTACGGTATTGTGAATTTAGCTGCGGCACTTTTTCACACTTTACGGCCTGGCTGTTGCCCACGTGTCCGGAAGTACGTTCCTTCGGTTCTTATGTTTTCAGGCTGAAAATCCGTCACCGAGGAACCGAGGAGTTGTGAAACTTCGGTCCGGCTGGTGTGAGTGGGCCGGGGGGGTGAACCGGTGAAGCCCGGACCTGAAACATGGGCCTGCTGGCGCGGGTCCGGAAGGAATGGTTCATTATCGGGATAGTGTTGGTTATTTTATCGGCCAAAGTGCAGCCGAGGTTCGGTGTCAAAGGAGGTGAGTGGGTCGGAGTTGGGAAACCACTCAGACGCTTATTTTTATTTTTATTTTTATTTTTATTTTTATTTTTATTTTTATTTTTATTTTTATTTTTATTTTTATTTTTATTTTTATTTTTATTTTTATTTTATTAAGTCACGTCCTGCATTTTAATCTATTAATCCCAGGCTACTTTTGACATAACCCTAACCCTTTAGTTCCATTTGTTGAGATTTTAACATAATCCACGATCACACAGAGGAAAAACTTGACATTTTAACCAGTCAATGGGAATCAACTTGGAATATAGGCATCGTATTATTTATCCAGCTCCGATGTTATCTTTTAGAAACTGCTAGTGTCTGGAGTTTGGTTCACTCAGTTCGTTCCATCACATCAATACTCCTTGTGTATCTTGACTATGGTGATTATATGTGATAATTTAGAATGTCAGTTTTTGCGCCGATAGAGATAAATAGTGGTGATGGTTAACATAAAATACGAATAAATAGTGTGTATATTAATTATGTGTGTATAACTTGTGAATGTTTGTAAAAATTATAGTTTTGTGAATGGAATTTCGCTTGTCGCCATATAAATTTGTGTCAGAGTGGTCTCTCCCTCTTTCTTTCCCCATCTATGTGTTTATGTGTGTCTGTTAGTATTAGTTACCTCCTACCTGGCAGGTTAGGGACACGTTGCACTCCGATGAAAACACACGATCACGCCCCTCAGTTGATGCCATTCAATGCTGCGCGTTCCCGTGCGCGCGCTCGCTTAGTTCCTTTATTCGACGACCTATCTAACAACAGCTGTCACCCACCAGTCTGTAAACAGATTAAGACTATAGGATAAGAAGTCCCAATACATTTAAAGCCTCAGCTGTGAAAATGATAAGACTATATTGTGGTTTGAATTTCATTGAGAAAAGCTGTTAATGACTTTAAACTGATAAGTGGACTCAGATAAACTGTTTAGTGGACTGCTCTGAAAGTGTGAAACAACTGCTTCACATCTAACCTGGTAGATTAGACAAAGGTCTGCACTGCTACTGCTGCTCCCTGTGTTCACACTGAGGATTTTTGTCAGAACCAATTAATGATAATTGTTTAATGTAAAAAAAAAAACATGCTAAATCTTTAACTTTCTTGGGTGTCAGGAGGATTTATCTCTGTATAAATACTTTTAGAGATGCGTAATGGAAAGATATTTTAAACATTGATTTAAAAAAAGAAAAAAATCCTATCAGAGTTTAAACATTTTTCTGTTATACTGAAGTTTTGATGATTTTATTATTTTAATCTGTAAAACACATTGGGAGGTTTAGCTGTGATTAATATGCTATATAAATATTAGTTTTCTTGAGTTTCTGAATATTTATAAACTTTGTGTTGTTCACATTTGGGGAGAAAGTAAGGGGTGTATCCAGAATGTCAAATGGTGTTTCCCAAAGTTAAAACTGACCTCAAATGTATTGGATCAGATTAGATTAGATTAAAGTAGATTAGATTAGGTACTTTATTAATCTCAGAGGGAAATTTACAGGTTCCAGCAGTATCTATGGGCTTAAAAAAAGTTTTACAACACCCAAAAACAAGAACAACAATAGTAAAGGACATAATTGTAAAAAAAAAAAAAAATACCCAATAATAAAACGCAACAATAAAAACACAACAACTGAAAATTTCTTTGCAATCTTTGGTTCCATATATGAATTTAAACTGTGTATCATATTTGATCCACCAAGTCTTAATGCTCAGACCTGGTTCTTTTTAAACAAACTAAAACATTATAGAACATGAACATATTGAACAGATTAATTCCTTTTCTAAATGGTCCTAGTTCCTCCACCCTCTTTAATGACAGTCTTGTAATGTCACTAAAAGTCTCTGGTGAATGAATTCCTCCCCCTGGTGGATTATCTGTGTATTGCATATATCTTAAAAAACTTTTATTTTTATTTTTCTCTGTCTGTATTTTTTCTTTTTAATCTCGCCCAATTTTGTAATCACATTGTGTGTATCTGTGTGTGTGTGTGTGTGTCCACAGAGACATATCATGCTATAACTCGATGAATACTTGATATATCACCATGAAATTACATGGACATATACATATACCTAATGTGCATCAGATGCAATAATTAATTTGAGTAAAGGTAAAAGGTCAAAGTCACATTATCAGTTATAACTCAACAACAGAGGGTCACTGAACTTTCAGATTGGTACCAAACGATGCAGAATGAAGATTTATACAACACTCATAATTGGTGTTACCACCTACGATCAATAGTTTTTGAGATCTCTGGAGGTCAAAGGTGACATGTTGCAAAATTAACTTGTGTAACACTGTTTGTGTGTGTGTCAAACATAGACATATCACACTATAACTTAATCAATACTGGATATATTATCATAATATTACACACACTGACACATATATACATGTAACAAAATTATTAATATTGTAAAAGGTCATAGGTCAAGGTTACATTTAGCAGAAAGGTCAAAATCACATTTTTGTCTCGAATTCAAGAATAGGTTGTCATAGAAACTTGAGATTGACACAAAATAGGGGTGCAATTAGACATTCTGTGAATACTAGTTTTAGTCTGTGTTCACAGTGAGGAAGGACGATCACAGACACACGGTTCTGTTCTTAAGTATAATGTTGCAGTTTCTTCTTATTTTCTGTTCTGTCTCCTTCAGGTCCACTGAAGCCAGAGGTCACCATAGCGTACATCGCCGTCTCACTCATTTTCTTCAACAGTGGCCTGTCGTTAAAAACTGAGGTAAAACTCTTGTAAACCCCTCACACTCACACACACACACACACACACACACACACACACACACACACACACACACACTAACACACTCACACACACACTCACACTCACAAACACACAGACACACACACACTCACACTCTCTCTTTCACACTCACACACACACACACTCTCTCTTTCACACACAGACACTCAAACACACTAACACACTCACACACACACACACACTCACACACACACAGACACACACTCTCTCACACACACACTCTCTCTTTCACACACAGACACTCAAACACACTAACACACTCACACACACACACACACACACACACACACACACACTCACTCACACTCACAAACACACAGACACACACTCTCACACACACACACACACACACACACACACACTCACACACACACTCTCTCTTTCACACACAGACACTCAAACACTCAAACACTCACACTCACACACTCACACACACACACACACACACTCTCTCTCACACACACACTCACACTCACACACACACACACACACACACACACACACACACACACACACACACACACACACACACACACACACACACACACACACACACACACTCTCTCTCTCTCTCTCTCTCTTTCACACACAGACACTCTCTCACACACACACACACACACTCTCTCTTTCACACACAGACACTCAAACACTCACACTCACACACTCACACACACACACACTCTCTCTCACACACACACTCACACACACACACACACACACACACACACACACACAGACACACACACACACTCTCACACACACACATACACACTCACACACACACACACACACACACACACACACACACACACAGACACACACACACACTCTCACACACACACATACACACTCACACACACACTCTCTCTCTCTCACACACACACACACACACACACAAAAAGGGGAGTGGGCTATTATTTTGTTCGCTAACCCTGCGCTGTATGTTCCTGCAGGAACTGACCAGCGCCTTGTTCCACGTCCGCCTCCACCTCTTCGTCCAGTCCTTCACATTGGTCTTCTTCCCTCTGGCCGTGTGGCTGCTGCTCAGACTGCTGGAGCTGACCGCCATCGACCAATGGCTGCTCAAAGGGTATGAGTGTGTGTGAGTGAGAGAGTGTGTGAGCTTGTGTTGCTATCAGTCACATCATGGAGACCAAATTTCATGTCCCCATGAGGGTCAAATATAAATGTAGGTCCCCGCTAGTAAAATATAAATCTATGTGAAGTATTGACATTTATGCAAATGATATGGCCCGATAAAAATATTAATTTGTTTATTCGCGGAAGTCCCCATAAAGCATGGGACAAACGGGTGCAAAAACAAACATGTTTTTCAATGGTTTGAAAATGCGTTTCCTTTTTCCTTTTTTTTTTTTTTTTAATTTCAAAAATATTTTATTATTTCGAATGTTATTTATTTTTCTTATAATTTTAATATATTTTTTCAGATTTTTAAATGATGAAACATGTGTTTACGCTCACTACCCAGTGGATACTTTACCTACAAGTGATGATTATAAACTTGGTCCCCATGAGATGTGTGTGTGTGTGTGTGTGTGTGTGTGTGTTACACCAGTGAATGAGTGTCTTTCTTCAGGTCTGCGTTCAGCTCTACCTGACGAGCATAAAGACTCGCATTCATTTCAGTTTCAGGCTGCACACTGTGTGACTGCTTCACTTGTTTAATGTAGTGGGATGCGTTTCCTCTCAAAGTCCCGTTTTTTTGGCGAGCTTGAAATATTTAACATTTTACAGAAACAGAAAGTAGTTATTAACCCATAATTAACCAAACAGACACGGTTAACCTAAACCATCTACTGATCTAAACTGTTTAATACCAGTTTATCTAGTAAGTCTAGTAATACATGTAAATAGTTAGTGTAAAATATAGTTATTAACATTTTCATGGTCATTGAATACGACCGTATTTGGATGTTCAGAAGCTCCATAGTTACCATGGAAACACTGTTGTCTTCTACAGCACTGATTCACCAGGAAAATCCATGAAGTTGGATGATTAGTCGATTTTCTATTAGATATACACGCAAAACTTTACAGATATTCACTAAATG